>LKCN02000011.1:2385347-2459417 GCA_001633055.2 Ophiocordyceps polyrhachis-furcata BCC 54312 | reverse complement strand
ACTAAATTAAATTATAGCTAAGCTAGGATTAGCCTAAGTTCTTATTATATTATATATAAATTTATTCTTACTATATAAGTATTTTATTAAGCTTAGGATAATAAAAAAAACGACTTATAATTAATATTATATTAATTAGAAAGTTATATAAAAGGAGGGAGATTAATAAAATTAAATAGATTATAGGAAAGAATAATCCTATTAATACTATAATAAAAGCAACCCTTAATAAAACGCTAGAATATTTTATTAATATAAATAAAGCTATTATTTCTCTAAAGGGATTTATAATAAAGAAGGAGGTATACTAGCATAATATTAAATCGAATTTAAATAATAATCGATTTAATAAAGAAAAAACTGCTAGTATATATTTATCCGAGTTAGGAATATAATAATAGATAGCAGAATAACCTGCTTTTGCTTAAACCCCTTTTTCTATAACTAATTCTAAGATATTATAGTTATAATGCATATAAACCCCTTTCTACTAGATATTTAATATTATCCCTATTATAATGCATATTACCCTTTTCTATATAAGTATTATGCCTTTTTAGATAAGAAATAGGAGTATAATAGGGGCAGTATAAAAAAGGAAGTAAATTACCCTTAAACTTAGTATAATAAGTATATAATATTATAATAAGTTTATGCTAAGATTATAGTAATAATAGTTTAAAGGAGAAAAAGTATAGCTATAAATTCGGATTATATAAAGTTTAGGATAATTATATATTACCTCTAGTTTAACCTAGATGCCTTTAAGACTTTATATATATTTTGTCTTTCTTTCTAATAGAGGAAGAGAGAGATAGATATAAGCATATAGTAATAGATTAAGGACCCGAGCTAACTTAAGCAGAGTCCTTTCTTGTATTATACTAATATATATTAATACCCTACTTATATTAGCCTATAAGGTGTATAATTTCCTTTTAGTCTAATGCTTTAAACAGGGGTCTAGGGGTTATAATCTTGCTTTTAGCGAGAAAACGAAGAAAAAGCGCAAAGTCGTCCTATTTTTTCTTAAATATAAATTAGGTTAAGTCCTTTAGTAATTATAGCAGTTAAATTTCTAAATACTATAAGAACCGGGTCTATTTATAGGCAGATTTTAGGTTAATTTTATCTTAGTCCTAAATAGCCTTCTATTAGGGATTATTTGAAAAATAAGGCTATATATATATTAACTAGAATACCTAGAGACCTGCTAGGGACTAGATTATAATATTATAGCTGTTAATAGCCTTAAGGGTAAAAGGACTAGTCTAGCTATTTTTTTCTCTCTAAACCTTAACCTAGCTTTGCAATAGGAGTTAAAAGAGCGTTATTATATTAGGGCTATTCCTAGTAAATAGCGCTTCTTTTAATTATTAAAATGCTATAAGTTCTTAAAGAGTTATTATTGCTTTTTAAATAGCTTTAGCCTATTCTCGAGTAGTTTTTAATAAGGGAGAATCCTAAGTAATTTATAAATATACACTAAAAATAAATAAAGTTAGAACTAATCTATCTAGGCTAGTAGTATTTATTTATTTATTTATTCTTACTCTAGGGACCTATAGCAGGTATCTAGGAAACATGCTAGGTAAAATCAGGCTAGAAAAACCAGGCTATACCCGGGGGAAAACTAGTCTCTTTAAAGGGCAGCGTGCCTAAAAGGGCGAGGAAATAGTCGTATATCGAAGTGCTATAAGCAGGACGAGTCCTAGTCCTATAGGCTATAGTAGAAGTAAGTAGGGGGGGTGCGTATATCTAATATATTAGCAGGCCGCAGAGGTATAAGGGTACTTCTAGCTAGAGGTATAAGAGTATATCTAGTCGTATTAGTATAGGGGTACTTTTACGCAGTAAGGCGTAGTGCAGATTAGCTAGGTATATAGTTACTTAGTAGTAGGGTATAAATTTATTAATTATATTATATTTTGCTCTATAAATTATTACCTATTACTATAAGCTATTACTATATTTAAAATAGGAAGAGATATAAACTAGGGAGATAAAAGGGAGGTCCTATATAATAAGTATATATTATAGATATATATAACGCATAGCTGCGTATTATTTAAAGGCTATTAGGATTAGGCTTATAAGTAGTTAGAGCATTAACTAATATTAGCTAAGCTAATATTAAGCAGTAGCAACTATATAAGCGTATATTTATTATATAAGGACTAATATTTAGTATTATTAGGTTAGTATAGTATAGGGGTTAGGGTAGGAAGTATATATTAATAATTAGGCAGGTATACTTAGAGCTTGCCTATAATACTAAGAAGCTTTATAACTACTAGCAAATGCGTAAGGAGCAAGAGGAGTCGTTAAGTAGAAAGCTAACTACTGCTAAGTTAGATAAGATTTAGGACGTATTATAGCTAAAGGCGTACTAGGCAGTAAATAAGTATTATTTCTCCCTTAGAGGCTTATTTAATTTATACTTAAACTAGGTTGCTAATAACGCTACTCTAGTAGCTATTACAAAAACTAATAATCTCTTAGGCAAGGTAATAGAGCAGCTAGATAAAATTATTACTATCCTTAAAAAAAGGCCTATAGCTTAGCCTTAGCTTATTGCTAGTTAGCTAGTTAGAATTATAGGTCCTCCCTCTACTATAAAAAAAGGTTATTTAAGGATATTGCTAAAGCAGGCATTGCTAAGCAGATTGCTATAGAGCTATTACTATCCCTTATTAAGAAAGGCAAAAGCAGGGCAGAGGCATAAGCAGTAATAAAAAGTATTCTATTAATAGCTCTAGCAATAGCTACCTTATTAAAGCAGCCTAAAGTATCTTTTTAGCTAAGTACTAAGGGAGAGCTAATAGATATTAATAATAGCGCTAAGGATAATAATAATAAAGATAAGGTTAAGCTAGTTAATAGCGTAGTATTAAGCAAGGCACTAACTTACCCTAGTAAAACGCTAGCCGAGTCGTCTTATAGCTATAATACTCTTATAGCTCTTATAGCTCCTATAGCTCTTATTATTTATTCTGCTATAACTGCTCCTATTATGCTAATTACTCCCCCTGCCCTAATTGCGCTTAAAGTAAAGTCGATATTTAAAGAGTAGTATAATATTAGCAAGTTAATAGCTCTCCTTAACTTAGTTATATATAGTCTAAAAGGCAAGGAGGCGGGTAGATATTTAGCTAGATATTAAGCAGCTAGGGGTTATAATCTAGGCAAAAAGCTGCCTTTTAAAATATAGTAAGCTATTTAGCAAGCTATAGCAAGATAAGCTATACTATAGATGCTTATAACTAATTATATAACTATATTTATTCCTGCTATATTACTAGTAATACTAATAGGCTAGGTATTAACTCCTTTTAGAGTATAGATAGGGTTATATAAGCAGTCTTATTGCATAGTGCTTTATATTAGGTTAGATAATAAGCTTAGTAAGACTTAAGCAGGGGAAGGGTAGTAAGTAAAGGGGGGTAAAGATAAGGGTTATATTAGAATAGATTAGTGCGTCTAGGATAGTAAATTAAAAGGTTAAGAAGTTAGATAAGTGCCTATATATTAGTAGTTAGACTTTTGCTTTTATAGTAGAGTAGAAGGAGGTTAGTAGAGTCTATTAGCAAGGTCGAACTAGTATAGTCTTCTATATTATAGTATTTATTTAGCTAGGGTTATTATAGATCTATAATATTATAGCTTAGTATATAAGTCGATATTATTATAAAAATACTATAGTAATAAGTTATAAGCAGTAGTATATAGTTAGTATCTAAAAAGAATATAGTATATAGTTTTAGGCTTATTACTATAGGGGCAAAAAGGAGTAATAATATCCGGGATATTATGCTAGAAAAGAAAGGCGTATAGTCTAATCTTTCCTATATAGAGTTAAGTAATTATAGTGCTTATATATTTAAGCGCGTTATAATATCTATCTAGTACTATAGGTTAGTCGAAGCAGGATAAAGTACTAAAAGGGTATATAGTCTAGTAGTATTAAAGTTAGTAAAGGGTTTCCTTCCTATCCTATTATTATAACTATTTATTAGTAAGTAATCTAGCTATAGTCTTAGGAAAGGGAATATTAGCCTAGCCTAAATATACTTAGACTTATATAAGGCATTCTTAGAAAAGGGGTTTACTATATTTATAGCGCCTAGGTTTATACTAGGGAAAGCGGAAAAAGTAGCATAAAACTACTCTAGATATAGTCTAGATCTTATTAAGCATCCCTTAGCAATCGAGTCGAGCAAGAGTATTAAGTTTCCTCTAAGTAAAGTATAAGTTAATAAGCAGGGTCTAGGTTTTAGTTTTAAAATAGTAAATAGGTATAGCTCTATATATACTAGAGATAGTATAAAGGTAGGCAGATTGCTTTATAGCGAGTAACTTAGCTATACTAGTAGGGTTCTAATCTTATCTAGTAGGTTAGTAGAACGCTATTATAGTATAACTAATAAGAGAGCAGATAACCTTAGTATAGACTTCTTATATATAATTAAAGGAATATCCCTAAGTAAAGGCAGTAAAGAAAGTAAAGGCAAGGTTCTATTTTTTAAGCTTATTATAAATAGCTTTTAGGTAAGCTTTTTACTAAAAGCAGTAGTATACCTAGATACTAAGGAGCTAGGCTTTTAAAATAGGGTATATAATATATTATTATAAGTAGATAGGAGTATCTCTATCTTATCTATATTATAAGAAGTATATAAGTTTACTCTTATCTAGTCTAAATTCTATACTATAATCTATTACCTACTCCTTATAGACTTATTATACTAACTATAGGCAGCAGGTTATAGAGCTAGTATCTAGGCTAATAGCAAGAAAGTTAGTATTATTAGCGAACCTAATAATAGTAATACTTTTAATAACTTCTAGGCAGTAATAAAAAAGCGTTATATAGAGGATAAAGAGAATTATAGATAAAAGTAATCCTTAAGGAACTCTAGTATAGATAGGAATAAAGCAAGAGGTATAACTATTAAAGCAAAGGGAGGAGGAGCAGTTAGTAAGGTAGCTAAGAAGGAAGGACTAGATTTATACTAAAAAGCCTAGGTATTTAATCTCTGCTAATAATTTAGTATGCTAAACTGCGTTAAACGCTTTTTTAATATCGAGCTAAAGTAAAAAAGCTACTCCTTTACGTGCCTATATAGCCTAAACGAGTTCTATAACTATTATAATAGCGACTTTAGTAAAGCAGTTGCGCTTATTGCCTATTTACCCCTTTAAGAGCAGGTTATTATCCTTTGCTATAGTAGCAATAAGTCGGCTAATAATAGCCTTTAAGATCTTACTAAAGTAGTATAAGAGTAAAATAAAGCAATACCCTACTGCCTGCTTATATACTTCTAGTTGCTTGCCTTGCTTGCGAAGTATAATAATAATAGCGTGCTAAAGTTTGTAAAGAAAGTATCTAATTATAATATATACCTAGAAAAGGATAGCTAGCTAGTTTATTAATAGATAGGAGTATATTTTAAAAAACCCTACTAGGATACTATTATCCCCTATTGCTTTCTAAAATAATATATAGGATAACGTAGTATAGATATCTAATAGGGAGATGCTTTATAGTATATAGAACCTAGGTTTTAGCTGCCTATTTTCCTATTAAAGGAGGGAATAGATAGGAGGGAAGAATTTAAGGCTAAGGACTATAGCCTTATCTTCGAAAAAAATAGTCTAACTTCCTATTATATTAGTAAGAAAGGGAATATAGATAGGATTAAGAGTAAATCTGCTTTAGTATCTAGCCTACTTCTTAGTAGACTATAGTTTCGAAGAGGAGGAAGTAGTCGAAGCGAGAAAGGAATGCTAGTAGGCTCTTCTCGCCTTAAAAACGGCTTTTTTCTAGGCTTTTATCGCGTTTTATAGCTCGCCCTAGTCCTAATCTATATATATAAGTCGAAATCTGCATTATGCTTTCTTAGCTATTTTAGTAGTAAAAGCAACCCCTAGCGTAAACTATTAATTGCCCTTACTAAGCTTTAGCGTAATAAATAAGACTATTTACTAAATAATATTATTAAGTTTAGAGTAAAAAGTATCTAGGGCAGTATTAATCTAGTCTAGTAAGGTAAGCTATTATAGTATAGGGCTAATATAAGCTTTAGCCTTTTAGAGGACTGCTTTTAGGTTAGTCTATTGCTATTAAGGTCTAGGTTCTAGCTATATAAAGTTAGTTCGAATACTAATACTAATAATCTAGGGGATATAATTAGAACCTATAAAGTTAGGGTCTAGGCTAAGGAAAGTAGCGTTAGTATTAGTAGTTGCTTATATAAGGTCTAAAGTGCTATCTTAGTAGCCTTAGAAAATCCTCGTATACTCTTTTTTTAGAGTAAAAAGGTAAAGCTAGAGTTATTATATATAAGCTAGGAGGTTAGCTATATATAGGCTATAGTATTTATATTTATCCTATAAGGGGTAGTGCGTATTAAAGTCGCTAATAAAGACTTAGTATAGCAAAAATATAAGGGTAAATAGTATATTATTTATATAGGGTTAGAATATATTTAGTAAGGTATATATAAAGAAAATCTAGAGGCTATTAGTAAAAGTAATACTAGCCTAGTCTTCCCCTGCTTTAGAGCTCTATATATTAGGACTATAAACTTTATAAATATAGAGCGCGTTTTATCTAGATATATAGATAAGTTAGTATAGGGAGGCTCCTAGGAGTAAAGGAGGAAGTCCGGGCTTAGTAATAACTTCTTATAGTGCAATAATATTATAGTCGTGCTTATTGCAAAGTACTAGGCAGGCAAAATTATAACGCTTATTAATATTCTAATAGAGGGCTTTTATATATATTAATTATATTAGCTAGGGAAAGGCGAGTTAGCAATATATTAGGGCATTAGTAAAGGTAGTATATAAATAAGCTAGAGTTAGTCTAGAGATAGGGTATAAAGTGCAGCTATAATAGGACGAGCCTAAAAGGGCCGATTTAGTTATATTATAATAGGAGGATAGGGTATTATTAGGGCGGCTTATTAAGTAGCTAGAGATAGACTAGCAGGGAGCAAGGCGCTCTAGGCTTATTTAAGGAAATATCTTATAGCCTTAGGGGTATTACTAATAATAGCAGCCTTAGCAGGCAGCCTAGCAATATTTATACCTTAAGTCTAGTCGAGTCCTTTTATAGGTACGGCCTAGGAGTTAGTAGGAAGCAGTTACTATAGGCAGGTCCTTTAGGATATTAAGCAAGGGGAAGTCGTATTAGCTTAGGGCTTAGCAAACTTTATTAGTCGTTATTTATAGTTAGCTTTCGCCCTATCCTATCTCTATATTACTATTAGGCATATTCTTAACTAAAACAGGTAGTCTCTATAGTATAAGATATAGTTATATAGAATCCTATTCCTGCCCGCCCTATAGTTAGTCTTATTCTTATATACTATTGCTTTATAAAGGCTATAAAGCTTAGCTAAAGTGCAGACTTTAGCTATATAGCTATACCTATAGCAGTTATAATATTATTAAAGTCGTATTAAATCTTTATATAGTTTATAAGTAAAAACTTATATATTAAAGGCAAGGCCTATATTATAGAGGCGGTTTGTATCTTAGGTAGACGCTAAACCTATAAGGACTGCTATCTTAGTAGTATTAGGATAAGCGCAAAGAGCCCTAATTTTTAAGATAGAAACTTTATTAATATATTTAATTTCTTATATAAAGTTAGCCTAGTCCGCTATAGCGGCTATAACTAGGATACCCTTAGCAATAACTATATATAATTATATAGCTATTATTGCTTTATAACTAAAAACGCAGTAGATCTAACTAATATCTGCAATAAAGTTAGCTATAAGTCTATTAAAAGTAATTGCTATATCTCTACTAGAAAAGCGTTTTATAGCAATATATAAAAAGGTATAAAGGATATTATTAATAGCCTAGATAGTATCTCTTAGGGTTTAGTTAACTATATTTTCGGGTAGGTTATTATTATATATTATAATCTCTTTCTTATATTAGGGTAGGATTCGCTTCTCTATATTAGAGTTAACTATTAACGCTAGAGCGCTAGCGACCTAGGCCTAGGTAAAGTCAGATCTAGTTAAAGTATTAGTTAAGATCTATAGCAAGTGCTACTAGAGTAAGTTAATAATTATCTTCCTAATAGTAGTCTTAATATTATTAGTAAGTAGGGAGAGTCTAGAATAGAGCTTTATTTTGCTAAATTCTCGCACTATAGCCTAAACGTATTCTATTACGTTAAAAGGGATAAGTCCTACTAAGTTATTATATATAATCTGCTTAATAGTATTAAGGGGGACTAGAGTAGTACTATTTAGTATATTTAACGATTTTCGATTAGTAAATAAGTATATTTACGCTATAGTATACTAGCGCTAAAAGGGGGGTTTCGAGGGAGCATAGCCTCTTAATATGCCGCCTTGCCCCTAGCTACTACGATCCTAGGCTAGGATTACTGTAGCTACTAAGCAGCGGGAGTCGCTTTAGAGTTCCTACTATATATTATATCCTTTCGATACTAGAGTCGCGCTAGGGTTAAGCGCGAGTTAAGGAAAGGGTTCTCTTATTAGGATATAAACTCCCTTAGGCTAGTAGTATTATTTATAGCTTTAACTGCTATTTAGAGAATTATATCTTATCCTATTATTGCTCTGATTTTATTACTAAGGATTTTATATACTTAGCAAAAAAGGGCATAGTATTTTTTAACCTTTCCTATAGACTAATACGCTTCTACTAGTACTTGCTAGCAGGTAATTCCTATTTAGCTAGATTTAGTCTAGAATTCTTTAGATAAAAAATTCGTGCCTATATTATATTAGAGCGAATTAAAGAGTCCTAAGTATATATCGATTTATATTATCCTTAAGGCTTCTTAAGTATCCTTAGTAAATATTAAACGCAGGAATTAAGCAGCCTAAAAAGATATTATAGTATTAATAATATAAAGAACTAGTTTCCTATTTAAGTATATTATATCTATAATAATTTTAAAATTAAACTCCTTATTATTATAAAGCGTAAATTTAAATTAGCTAAGTGCTTTACTATATAACTAATAATATTAGCAGAACTTTAAAATACTTTTAAAAGTAGTTATTAGTATTTTATATCTAGCTCTAGATAGAAGCTAGTATAATTATTATACTATAAGATATTTGAATTAATAGTAAATTATCCTAATTTTAGATTTAGTTAGGAATAAAATTATAGCGTTTTCTAGTTAAAGGAAGAACTAAGGGTATCCCTATTTATAAATAACTAGCAGTACTTTATCCTTGCTTATAAGCTTATTTATTATATTCCGGAAGAAAATTTTTAAATAATTTATATTAGCTAAAGAAAGAAGGAAAAGGGTAGGCAAGGTAAGAATATAAAAGGTAATATTTCTAAATAGGGTTTTAACTATAATATTACTAAGCATAAGTATACTTTATCCTTTGCTAAATTTAATAGAATTAGTACTAGTAGATACTTTATTAATAGTAAGATATAGTATTATTTTCTATAAAGCTTTAACCTAATTTCGTCTAGTAGTCGAAATTTATATAGCACTAGTATTAATTATAATTCCTTAAAAAGACTATTAGGAATATCGATTTTCGAGAAGGAATTGCAAAGCTAGTATAGGTTCTATTACGTTTAATTTCGGGTCGTATTTAGTAAAAAAGTATATAAATGCTAAAGTTAATAGGAACTAAGAAGCTTCCTATTATTATAAAATATTTTTAGGATTATTATTAATTATATGCTATTTTTTATTATATATCTTAAGGCCTTTAAATACTATAATATAGGCGGCGAAATCCTTAGGACTATTATCTATAAATTCGCAGTATACTATATATATAGTTTTTGCCTGCCTTTATTTATTAGGCGAGTATTTAGTTAACTAGCAACTAACTTTACTATATATAAAGCACTTCTAAGTCTAATTCTTATTTAGTCTAAAATCGGATTAAACTTAGGTTACTATTAAATTATCTATAGAACTATTTTATATATTATTCTAGTATCTTTAGTCTAAATAGTAATTTATACTTTATTGCATTATCTATTTAGCTTTATTCTTAGTAATCGATATTTCTAATATGGATTAAATTAGCTTATAAGTTCTTAATATCTTTAGCTAGTTAGAATAACGCAAACTTAAGTTTTAGTACCCCTTAGTATATATTAATAATTATAGTATATAAAAGGGTGTTTTCTTTATACCCTTTGCTAAGTGCTTATTAATATAACTCTAGTTTATTAAATAGTTTTTAGAGAATATTATATAAAAATAGTTTAAAATTAACCTTATAAATAGATTAAAATAAAGTTAATATTTATTTAGTAAAATAATATATATAATTAATATCTAATTCGAAATAATTCTTAAGTTAGTTATACTATATTTTAAATGTATTATACTACTTAATATAATTTATAAAATACCTCTATGCATAACTAGTCTAAATTTAAGGAAAAATTAAATAAAAATATCCTAGAGTAATTTTTAATAAAAAATAAATATTAAAAAATAAATAGATAATATTATTAAGCAAATTATATAGTTNCCCTTGCTAAGGGCTTATTAATATAACTCTAGTTTATTAAATAGTTTCTAAAGAATATTATATAAAAGTAGTTCTAAATTTATCCTGCAAATAGATTAAAATATAGTTAATATCTAGTTAGTAAAATAATATATATAATTAATATCTAATTCGAAATAATTCTTAAGTTAGTTATACTATATTTTAAATGTATTATACTACTTAATATAATTTATAAAATACCTCTATGCATAACTAGTTTAAATTTAAGGAAAAATTAAATAAAAATATCCTAGAGTAATTTTTAATAAAAAATAAACGTTAAAAAATAAATAGATAATATTATTAAGCAAATTATATAGTTTCCCTATAAAGTTCTTTATTTTATCCTAGACTTTAGTAAATTTAGTTATAATATTATTATTAATAGGCAAGTTAGGAGTTAATTTTAAAGGTAACTTAATATAAAATTTAAATAGGATTATTTTAGGCTTTTCCTAAATTTAGATCGAACTTAAAGCAATTTCTTATAGAGTTTATATATTATTCTAGTTATATTTTAGAAAAGCTATATCCTATATTAATAGGTTTTAAAATTAATATAATATTAGATATTAAGTTCGTCCTTAGGGAATATCCTTATCTATTATAGGTTCTATAAATAGAGTTATTTAGGGGTTTATTTAGGAGATAGGTAAAGGTTCTCTTTAATATAGTAGTAAAAGGTTCTAAATTAATAGTATTTATCCTCTAGTTAGCGATTAGGATAGATTTAAATTTAAGGAGTTTTTAATTAGGGGTTATTATATTCCTTATAGAAGAATATAGTAAAGCAGTTAAGTACCTTTTTTAAATTATACTTATTAATATATTAAAAGCAGCTATTGCTTAAGCTATTCCTAGTTTAGGATCTATATAAAAAAGGGTCCTATTCTTATATTTCTAGGTTTTAAAAAGAATCCTCTGCCTCTAAGGAAACTTTTTAGCAATTTTATTACTCTAGGATTTGCTAATTCCTAGATATTTTTATCCTAGCTTTTAAAAGCATTTTAAAAATCTTTAAGGAGAAAAGTACTAAAGCTCTTAGATAATTTTATAAAATATAAAATCTAGAGTTCGATATTAGTTAGATCTTAGTATAAATTTAAGATAGGTTTATCCTAGTTTTTAATTCGCTTAATTAAAGCGTTTTTTATCTTTTTTATAAAATCCTAGAGGTTAATCTATACTATTTCCTAAGCATACTTAGTATTCTAAGGTTATTATTAATTACTTTTTATAGTAATTTTTGCTAATATCCTAGTTATTATTAATAAGAATTTGTATTAATTTTATAAGTATTTTTATCTAGTATTAAGATAAGTCTTTAAGGGATTAAAACTATAGGCTATAAGAGTCTATTCCTCCTTAGTTTTAATATTACTTCTCTAAATAGTTAATATAGCTATAAGTTCCTAGATAGTTAAAACTATAAACTCTAGGAGTCTATTTATATTTAAGAGGTCTATTAGCTTTCTTAGCTTAGAAATAAGCAACCTAGTCTAGCTAATTTATATATTATTAAATATAGGACTTATATTAATAGCTAATAGTAATACTAATTAATATAAATAGGGTATTAATATATATTAGTATAATATAAAAAAGGACTTTGCTTAAGTTAGCTTAGGTCTTTAATTTATTAATATTTACTTATATCTATTTCTCTTTTTTCCTTTATTAGAAAGGAAGATAAAATATATATAAAGTCTTAAAGGCCTCTAGGTTAAACTAGAGGTAATATATAATTATCCTAAACTCTATATAATCTAAATTTATAGCCGCCTTTTTTCTCCTTTAAACTATTATTGCTATAATCTTAGTATAAACTTATTATAATATTATATACTTATTATACTAAGTTTAGGGGTAATTTACTTCCTTTTTTATATTGCTTTTATTATACTCCTATCTCTTATCTAAAAAAGCATAATACTTATATAGAAAGGGGTAATATATACTATAACGGGGATAATATTAAATATCTAGTAGAAAGGGGTTTATATGCATTACGACTATAACGTTTTAGAGTTAGTTATAGAAAAAGGGGTTTAGGCAGAAGCAGGTTATTCCGCTATCTATAGTTGCATTCCTAACTCGGATAAATATATAGTATTAGTAGCATAGCTAATACTAATCGACTCTATGCAAATAGATTAATTATTAATACTAAGATTATTTACTATAAACCTTATAAGGATACTATTTGCTATTAATAATACTATTAATATTTCTAGTTTAGCTATATAGCTAAATACTGCAAAAATACCCTATATTATAAGCACTATAAGTCCTCCTTATATAAGGAAGGGGAAACTAACTGCCTTGCTTTTAAGGGTAAACGTTAACGTTATTGCGTCCTATGCAAAAGAAACTACGCTTTATAGTCCTAAGACTGCAACGTATCCTGCTAATACTAGGATAGGGCTAGATCTGTTTACCTAGCGCGACCCTGCTGCTTCTAGGACTACTATTAAGACTAACCGCTAAACTAGAGCTAATAACCGCCTATTTTTTAATAACTGCCTGCCTCCTAGCCTGTACTATTTACTAATAAGGACGGATTTACCTAGGTCTTGCTATAGAAGCGTGCCTATTAAGGCTCCCTAGGTAATATAAAAATCCCCCCCCTTAACCCCTTAATTAGATATATAATATAATCTAGAAGTAGCCTTTAGGGCTATTCCTATCCTTTAGTAGGATAATAAGGCCGTATATAGCGCAATACTGCCCTTATATCTAGCGCAATACTGCCCCTATATCTACCCCCTCTTATACCTAGCTTATGCTAACGTTTTAATCGCTATTTACTATTCCTTTTATATA
This sequence comes from Ophiocordyceps polyrhachis-furcata BCC 54312, assembly GCA_001633055.2. Classification (NCBI taxonomy): domain Eukaryota; kingdom Fungi; phylum Ascomycota; class Sordariomycetes; order Hypocreales; family Ophiocordycipitaceae; genus Ophiocordyceps; species Ophiocordyceps polyrhachis-furcata. The sequence continues at coordinate 2,446,056 of LKCN02000011.1, read as the reverse complement.
ACTTAATAAAAATTAAGGCCTTTATATAAAATATATAAAAGTCGAACTATTTTATTTAACTTGCCCTTTTCTTTAAATATAGCTATAATATAATAGCTATTTAGGAGGCTTAGCTTAATACCTATAGCTAACTACTGCTCCCTAGCCTTGCCCCCTACTACTTTATATAAGGCAAGGGCAAAGCCTTCTTCTATATATATAAACGCTATAAGCTTTATACTTAGATACCTATTCTTAGCTAGGATATAGCAGGAGCCTCTTTTGCTTATAGCCCTTAAATTCTCTTAGTTTACTCCTCTCCCCTAAGTATTGCTATAGGCCTTTTTCTCTATCTTTAGGACTAGCTTAACCTAAATACCCCTTATATCCTCCTTAGTAATCTTAATGCTTATTATCCTTTATAGGATCTTTATAAATAATCTTTGCTATAGGTCCTTAAGTTCTTTTAGGTCGCGGGATAGCTATACTTTATACTCGTTACTCCTTTATATAAGGTTACTAGAAAAATACACGGTTGCTAATCGAGTACTATCGACTTTATCTAGGCATCCCTTAGCTATTTCCCGACTTTCTTTAGCCCTAATCTCGACTTTAAGGGTTCTAATTATATATTATAATCCGCCTTTTTTAACTTTAACCCCCCTTTAAATATAGCCTATACTAGGTATTAGAAATCGTTTAATAGGGATATCCTCCTTGCTAAAGCACGCAATAGGCTCCTACTTTCCTAGGCGCTTATAAGTTTACTAGATTAAATAGACGCTATTCTAGACTAGCTATACTAGGAATTTAATACTATAGCAACTATTATAGTCCTATCTCTCTCCTAGCAAATTAGCCCTAGATTATACCCTTAGTAAATATAAAAGGTTAGCAAGGCAGTATGCAATATAAAACGAGCTTAGCAGGCATAGTAGGCAAACCCTAGCCTATTTTAATAGCAGGCTCTAGGAGATAAAACTATTATTTAAAAAGCTACTATCTATAAAGCAAAGCGTAATAACTAGCGGGATTTCCTTAATAGCGTATCTAGTAACCCCTAAACCCTATAGTTTATAACTAGGTAGGCTTAACTATAAAGCTAGACCCTTCTAGAACTGACTTATATACCTGCTTTATAGCGTAATGCCTCTAGTAGCCTATAGTTATCCTATAAGGGAAAGACTAGGCTGCTTGCTAATAAGTTCTTCCCCCTAAACCTAGCAAACGCACCCTTTTTTTCCCTTAAGGACCCCTTCCTAGCTATTAATATTGCCCCTAAGGTTAGCGAATCTAAGGTATACTCTGCCCTTTTTAGCATTGCTTCCTAAAAATTAGCTAGTCCTAATAGGATCCTAGTTAGCTTCCTTAAAAGGTATGGCCTACTATTAGTCTCCTTCCTTACTTTAGTCCTCCGTAGTTATATTGCATACGAGTACTTCCTTTCTTAATATAAAGAGTCGAACGTTATAGTGCTTTAGAAGGCGGGCAAGAGCCTAGAGGTACTATAGACCTCTAGGGGTTATAGACTAATATTGCTCCTAAATATAGTTAGGAAAGTCCTAGAGACTATTTTAGCATAGAAACTATCCTATGCTTTTAAGGCCGCTATAGTTCTTCTTTTTAGGCAGATAGGCAATAGACCCTGCTAATATACTAATAGTACGCTTTTTATACTTACTAAAATAATATGCATAGCTTAGGCCTAATAAGGCTCTATATTACTCTTTATACTTAATATAACTAGCGCTTTAAACTATATATTATATAGCAAGCTTATTACTACTCTTAACTTCCTTAGATTCCCTTTCTAGCTTACTACGCTTATCTATAGCTACCTAACTAGCCGTAGCTCTAGGCTTAAGGTTAATAGCCGCCTATCTAAACCCTTTACTATTAAGAGGGGAGTCCCCTAAGAGTCCCTAATATCCCTAATCCTATTTATCCTATATATCTCCTCCTTTTACTACTAGCTTAAATAATAAATTAGAATTATCCTTATTAGGTTCGCAGATAATACTAATATTATTAGCACTAGCTATACACTATAATAGGTTTAGGACTAATTAGTATAAATATAGGAGGTCTGCTAAAATTAGGCCTAGAAGTATAAGATATTATTTTAACCCCTTAAGAGCGAACTCTTTTACTTTATACGCGCTTATATAGCTAATATATCCTCTCTTACCCTCGATAGCTTTATAGTAGTCCTTATATAGGAGGCTTGCATACTTAGCGTCTAGATTTACTATAAGCTTTAGTAAAAGGCTTACTTATATTAACTTATATAGAAACTCTAGAAATAGCAGTTTATACTAACTAACCTTGCTATATCTATATAGGGTTTCTCTCTTATCTGCGCTTATAAGATTTATATAAAGGTTATTTAATTAGCAATTGCCTATAGCATAGCCTACTTTGCTCTTATTATAGTCCTATCCAGCCTGCCTTATAGTCCTATTTATAAGGAACTCTTTAAGGTCTAATCTAAATACCTTAAGTGTATAAATATAACTATATATAATACAAATCGTCTACGCGTCTTAACGCATATCTGCCCCTAAAGGAAATAACTAGGGATAGGTACGCATAGACGAAGTATTTAATTATATAATAGGGCTATATTTAGGCAGTGCTCGTAGCATAATCGGATCGAACTTAGTCCGAGATTAGAAGCAGATTATAGGGAAATTAGGAAAACAAAGCAGAAAAAAAGGATTAGGATTAGGGAACTATATATATAAAATCTAGCCTTTTCCTTTAAAGAAGAAAGAAAGATATAAATTAATATAAATATAAGCAGATATTAATAAATTAAGGACTTAAGCTAACTTAAGCAGAGTCCTTTCTTATATTATACTAATATATATTAATACCTTATTTATACTAATTAGTATTCCTATTAGCTATTAATATAAGTCCTATATCTAATAAAATATAGATTAGCTAGGAAATAAATGCCTAGACTTAAGCTAGGAAATAACTTTTACCCTAGGAAGGAACGGACTCCTAGAGTTCGCGGTTTTAATCTCTTATAGTACTAAATAGTATAATAGCTGCTTAGAAGACTAAATCGACCTCGAATAATAATAAGATCCTTAAAAAGGAATAGACTCTTATAGCCTATAGTTTTAATCTCTTAAGGACTTTAAATTATACCTAGAATGTTTAGGATAATAATTAAAATACTTAGAGAGATTTATTTCTTTTTCTAGGGAAACCTTTTTAATTATTCTTTTATTTTTGTTTTTACTTTTTACGACTTTTAGTATAAGTAGGGCATTAATATATATTAGTATAATATAAAAAAGGACTCTGCTTAAGTTAGCTTAGGTCCTTAATCTATTGCTATATGCTTATATTTATATTTCCCTATTTCTCTAAGGGAAGAGGCTAGACTTTATATATATAGTTCCCTAATCCTAATCCTCTTCTTCTGCTTTATCTTCCGAATCTCCCTATAATCCGCTTCTAATCTTAGACTAAGTTCGATCTAATTATACTATAAGCACTGCCTAAATATAGCCCTATTATATAATTAAATGCTTTATCTATATATACCTATCCCTAGTTATTTCCTTTAAGGGCAGATATATATTAAGACGCGTAGATAATTCGTATTATGCATAGTTATATTTATATACTAGCAGTCCTCTTTTTATTATTAAATTATTCTAAAGGAAAGAAATAAATAAGAAGAAGAAAAGTAATAAAAAAAACAGTATATAGGAAAGATAGAAAGGAAGAAATTATATAGGAAATAAACGAGTATATAAAGAAGAAGAAAGAAAAAGGGTAAAGGAATCGGTCTTTTATAGGGTAGTAGGGTTATAGTGCGTACTTACTATATTTCGCGTTTTTTATATGCGTGCATATAACTTACCCCGCGAAATAAATTCGTTCCCTCTCTTCCTTTTATACTTCTTCTTTTTATCTTCCTTCTATTTTATCTAGGCTAAAAAGAATTAATAAAAGAGATTCTTGCTTTCCTAATATAAAGAGTATAGTTTGTTTTTAAAATAATTATGCATTTATATAAAAATATTTAGGATATAAAGATATAATCCTTTTAAAATAGAAAGAAAATAAGTATAGTATAGAGGCAATATCTATCCGATTTTAAGTTAGTAGTAAAATAAAGTATTCTAAAAATCGTAAAAAATAAAAATAAAAATAAAAAAATAATTAAAAAGGTTTCCCTAGAAAAAGAAATAAATCCCTCTAGGTATCTCGATTATTATCCTAAACGTTCTAGGTATAATTTAAAGTCCTTAAGAGATTAAAACTATAGGCTATAAGAGTCCGTTCCTTCCTAAGGATCTTATTATTATTCGAGGTTAATTTAGTCTTCTAAGCAGCTATTATACTATCTAGTACTATAAGAGATTAAAACCGTAAACTCTAGGAGTCTATTCCTTCCTAGGGTAAAAGTCGTTTCCTAGCTTAGGTCTAGGCATTTATTTCCTAGCTAATCTGCATTTATTAAATATAAAACTCGTATTAATAGCTAATAGTAATACTAATTAGTATAAGTAGGGTATTAATATATATTAGTATAATATAAAAAAGGACTCTGCTTAAGTAAGCTCGGGTCCTTAATTTATTACTATATGCTTATATCTATATCTCCTTATTTCTTTAAAGGAAAAGGCTAGACTTTATATATATAGTTCCCTAATCCTAATCCTCTTCTTCTGCTTTATCTTCCTAATCTCTCTATAATCTGCTTCTAATCTTAGACTAAGTTCGATCTAATTATACTATAAGCACTGCCTAAATATAGCCCTATTATATAATTAAATGCTTTATCTATGCGTACTTATCCCTAGTTATTTTCTTTAAGGGCAGACATGCGTTAAAACGCGTAGACGATTTATATTATATATAGTTATATTTATATATTTAGAATACTTTATTTTAATACCGACCCGAAATTAGATAGATATTGCCTTTATACTATACTTAATTTCTTTCTATTTTAAAAAGATTATATCTTTATATCCTAAATATTTTTATATAAATATATAATTATTTTTAAAATAAACTATATTCTTTATATTAAGAAAGCAAGAATCTTTTTTATTAATTCTTTTTAGCCTAGATAAACTAGTAAATAAAAATCATCTACTTAGCCTAATCTATCTGATTTTTTTTTAAAATTTTGCCTTGCAATGCTTGCTTAAAATTTTTAATTTTTTTGCCTGCTAATTTTTACCCCCCCCTAGCCGCCCTAGCTAGCTAAGCACGTTATAGGATTTATTTTTTAGTTCTAAATTCCCGCTAAGCTTATATAGCCGCGTGCGCTAAGTTTATATACTTGCCTTTTTGCCCCTTATTAAAAAAGTAGTTAGTTTATATAAAAGCTGCTAAAGCCTAGGCAGCTTAACCTGCTTTAGGTACTAGCTTTATATCTAATATTAGCTAATAATTATCTTAATATTAGAAAGGGATACTTATAAAGTTATAATATAATCCCTAGGAGGAGTAGTAAAAGCAACTCTTTACTATTACTAAATCCTGCTCTTAATAAGTATTAGTTAATAAGGGCTACTATATAAGCCGGGATATATATTAAAAGCATAGTAATATCCTAGTAGCTTTGCTATATAGACGACTATAACTTAGGATTTATAGGTTTTAATAAGACCCCCTTAGCGTTTTTAGCGTCCTTATTATTATTATTAGCGTTTTTAGCATAGTTATAGCTAGGAAAAGGCGACGACTTAGTATTATAGGCAGTAGTATGCGTTTTAGGGCCTAGGGTATTAATAGCAAGCTGCTTAATAATAAGGCTAGGATACTTATATAAAATTAGTCTAATGCTCTCTAATAAATATTACGAAATTATTTTAAAATTGCAATTAAATTAGCTAAAATTCTGCTTATTTTAACGCGTATATAAAGAAGGAACTAGAGCAATATTATTATTATCGTTATTATTACTACTAATAACTATTATCTCTCTTATTAGGGTATCCTTGCCTAAAAGCCTACCTTTTCTACTGCCCTGCCTGCCCCTATATCCCCTCCCCCTGCCCCTACCCTTGCGTTTCTTTGCTTGCTTTAATAGTATTTCTAGAATATTTCGTTAGCCTTGCGTAATAATTTTAGAAAAATACTACTACTATTTCTATTTAAGTTATTTATACTTATTTTTAATAGTAATAATAATGCTTTACTACTTTATTAAAAGCATATATAGAAGAAGAAAAGAAGAAGTATAAGAGGAAAAAAGGGAATAAATTTATTTTGCAAGGTAAGTTATATATATGCGTATAAAAAACGCAAAATATAGTAAGTACGCATTATAACCCTACTACCCTATAAAAGACTAATTCCTTTACTCTTTTTCTTTCTTCTTCTTTATATACTCGTTATTTCCTATATAATTTCTTCCTTTTTATTTTTCCTATATACTGTTTTTTTTATTACCTTTCTTTTTCTTATTTATTTCTTTCCCCTATAACGATTTAATAATAAAAAAAGGACTGCTAGTATATAAATATAACTATATATAATACAAATTATCTACGCGTCTTAACGCGTATCTGCCCCTAAAGGAAATAACTAAGGATAGGTACGTATAGATAAAGCATTTAATTATATAATAGGGCTATATTTAGGTAGTGCTTATAGTATAATCGGATCGAACTTAGTCCGAGATTAGAAATAGATTATAGGGAGATTAGGAAGATAAAGCAGAAGAAGAGGATTAGGATTAGAGAACTATATATATAAAGTCTAGCCTTTTTTCTTAAGAAAAAGGGAGAGATACGAATAGATATAGATATAAGCAGATATTAATAGATTAAGGACCCGAGCTAACTTAAGCAGAGTCCTTTCTTATATTATACTAATATATGTTAATGCCCTACCTATATTAGGGTTATTACTAGAGCCTATAAGGCTACTCTTTTATACTATATAAAGTCTAAGGCCTTTATCCCTTTACTTAATTTATACTTTTCCTATTATTCTTTTTATACTTTTTAGCTTTTTAAGGCTAATAGTATTGCTAATAGCATCTGGGCTACGTATGCCTGGATTTCCTAATAGCTCTAGCCCTACTATAGTTAACCCCTTGCCCTTTATATTACACTCTAGTTACTAAGGGACTCTATAATATAATAGGCAGGGTTACTTAACCCTAGCTTATAATTACGTTAGGACCTATAGGAGCGCCTTTAGTCTAAATAGCTCCTCTAGTAGGATTTTTAGGAGGGCTGCCTTAAGTACTATAGCTAGTTTTATAGATAGGCGACTAATAAGTATCCTTAATTTAAACTATGCTTTACCCTTAACTTATATACTGCCTTTCCTAAGTTCCTTAGCAGTATCTTAGTATAGCTTTAGTTAGGCAGGATTAAGTTAAACCGTTTCCTTTATACTTACTAAGTCCCTAATATTTTCTCCCTATACTGCCCCTATAGCACTAGTAAAGATAAGATTACTAAGCACTTATTTATCTGCTACTTTTATATACGCGCCTAGAGACTCCTGCTATTTAATCTAGGCCTTTTAAAGGACTAGGCTAATCTTATCTATCTCTTTAGCTATAAGGCCTTTGCTAGCAAACTAGCTTTATAGTTCGTATAACTATATTGCCTATATTAGTTTAATCTTGCTTTTATATTATATAGGATAAAAAGTATTACTGCCCCCTAGGAGTAGACTGCTTTTTTATTTACTACTACTACCCTAGAAACGCTATCGACTATTACTTATCCCTTAATACTCCTTTGCTATGCCTACCTTAACCCCTATACTTATATCTATAACCCTATTTAGGGGGATATCTAGGCCTATGCCTCGGGGTCTTTATAACCTCTAGGGTCGTAGCTAGGACCCCCTTTCCAGGCCCCTGCTCCCCTTTCGTACCCCTTGCTACTGCCCCCTTCTTTATTACTACCCTCTCCCCTTTTACTGCTATTGCTTCTACCCTCTGCCTTTTAGCTAGCACTTCTACTATATTACTATTATTATTATTGCTATAGTTATAAGGGGCGACTACTAGTCGCTTAGCCTTTATTATCTCCTCTGCTTTTAGTAGTATTAAGGCAGCCTTAAGCATATAAATCGTTAGCTAGCCCTTAATATTAGGATTTATAATAAAAGGCTAAATTAGTCTATTTATATCTAAAAGGAGGTCTTTTGCCTCCTAGGCCCTAGGGATATATATTTGCTTATTTAGGTTAATACTAAGGAGGTTGCTAAGGATTTTACTAAAGCGCTAACTATTATATATATAGTATATATTAATACTCCCCTAGTATATTAACTATTTCTCCTAAATATAAAAAATTATCTCTAGGTATTAGCGCTTTTTACTTAGCTCCTTAAGGATCTCCTAGCTTATAGCCTTTATAAGGCCTTTTAGCACTTAGACTAGACTCGTAATTATTATTATTATTATTAATATATTCTTTATTACTATTAGTATAAGCAGGACTACTATAAGCGTAACTAGAGCTAGGGCAAGCGTAGCTAGGACTAGGAGGAGTATAACTAGGGGGACTATAGCTTGCGCTATAAAACCCCTAGACTCCCTACTCTAATACTAGTTCTATGCCTCCTATAACTCCTAACTAAGCTAATACTACTATTACTATTAGATCGAATTCCTACTCTCTTAGCTTAAGACCCTAGGGCGTATTTACTTCTATTATATTAATAGTTCTTCCTTTAATAATAAATTTAATAGCTGCCTATCCTTTCTCTATAATAGTAAAGTCTATAACCTATTAATATTAGCTTTTTTCTCTCCTTCCTTATAAGCCTCCTGCTTTTAACTTACTATTTAGTATTTCTATTATAATATCGCGTAATAGTAATAACTAGCTAAGCAAGTGCCTGTTTTTAGTTAATTTTCGCTCTTACTATATAACCCCTAAGCATACTTACTAGTTTAATCCTAGCAAACCTACTTTTTCTTAATAAGCCTATTAATATATACCCTATAAAGCACTGCCCTTAGTCTATTAGGCTCTATAGCTGCTAGAGTTAGTTATATAAGAATTATAGTAAAAGGTAGGGCTGCTATTTTTTTACTAAGTTAGAAGTTATTATTATTATTTTTCTTACTACTATTATTAGGTTACTTACTAGGTTATATATTAGCACGCTGCCCTATATAATTATATTAGTTAACTTAATAATAGGCTAACTTTTTAAGTTTAAAAGCCCTTATTTTATAAGATAATAAAAAAAGAATAAGGAAAAAGAATAAAAAAAAGAGGAAGGAGAGGTTTATATACCCCCCCTAGAGCAGATTTATAATTATTCCGATTCTACTACCTCTTTGCCTTTACTGCCCTCCTCTCCCCCTTCCCTACCTTCTGCACTAAATTATCCCTACCCTTTCCTTATCTTTTTTTATCTCCTTTATTCCTAAGACTACCCTAGTAGGCAGCTGCCCTAAACCCTACTATACTACTGCGTTCCCTGCCTTGCGACTTATAAGGGCGCAAGGCCCTTCTTTTGCCCTATCTGCTAGGGGGTTTTCCCCTTTTAGAGGGTTTTTCCTACTCGAGCTATATAGAGGTTCTAGATGCCTATTATAGCCCTTAGCGTATAATTAATAAATAAATAAATAAATAAAGTATAGGGCAGCTGCCTGCTAGAGTAAACTTAAAATAATAAAGGAGATAAAAGGAAATAAAAAGAAAAAAAAGAAATAACTTAGTAAGGAAAGTAAGAGAAAAAAAAAGAGTAGTAAAAATAAAAAGGCTATTAAGGATAATAGAACCTAGAAAAATAGTAAATTTATTTTAAAAGGGGTATATAAACCTTTTTTTCTTTTTAAAATGTTCCTTTTTAAAATAAAAGCACTTTTAAATTAAAAAGTTAACTAGTTAGTAAATTAACTAATATAAGCATATAAAGCATAAAGCTAATATATAATATTATAGGTTTTAGTAATTAAGTAAATAACCCTAATAATAACAATAATAAATAGCAGCCCTACTTTTTTATAGCTTTTTATAACTAGTATAGCTAGTAGTAGTGCTTAATTAACTATATACTATTTCTTATAGCGCTTATATTTATTTATTTATTTAATTCTATACTAGGAGCTGTAACAAGCATCTAAAACCTTTAAATAAGTTGAGTTGGAAAAACCTTAAATAAGGAAAACCACCTAGCTATAAAATAAAGAAAAGACCTTATACCCTAAAAAGTTATAAGGCAGAGAACACAGTTATAAATAAGGTATTAACATTTATTAATATAGTATAAAAGAGGACTATGCTTTATATAGCTTATATCCTTTATATATTTCTATATCTTCTTATATACTTATTATTACAGCTAGGCATAATAAGAAAATATATATTAAGCACTATAAATAAATATTCTTAAATAAAAGAGAAAGAGAAAAAAACAGGCAAAAAAGAGCGGACTCTATAGCCTTTTATATAGGCATAGGGTTAGGCAAGTTATATATTATAACCCCTGTATAATAATATAGCCAGGGCTTTTATCGAGTTCTGCTACTTTTAGTTGGATTATATAAAAGCGCGTATAGATTAAGCAGAGGCGCGTAATATTACCCCCTGCTTATAGCCTTAATATGCGTATTAAAGTTAGGATTAGTATTAAGTATATATAGAAATTCCTATAAAAACTATAGTATTATTATTATTATTATTAGTATAGTCCTTATTTATTATAATATATTTAACCTAGTATTGCAAATTAACTAAAGGCTTAAGCAAATTAAAGTAGTAGTTATAATATATTTTTAATATAATAAGTATATATTATTATTATTAATAATTATATGCTAGGGGCTATAAAAAGCATTTAAAACCTCTATATAGCTCGAGTAGGAAAAACCCCTTAAAAAGGAAAAACCCCTTAGCAAATAGAGTAAAGAAAAGGCCTCGCGCCCTAGTAAGTCGCAAGGCAGGGAACGCAGTAGTATAGTAGGGTATAGGGCAGCTATCTACTAGGGTAGTTTTAGGAATAAAGGAGATAAGAGGAAATAAGGAAAGGGTAGGAATAACTTAGCGCAGAAAGTAGGGGAGGAGAAGAGGAGGGCAATAAAGGCAAAAGGGCAGTAGAATCGGAATAATAGTAAATCCGCTCTAAAAAGGGTATATAAACCTTTTCTTTTTTTTCTTTTTTTTACTTTTTTATTATTTTATAAAATAAAGGCTTTTTAACTTAAAAGGGTAGCCTACTATTAAGTTAACTAATATAATTATATAAAGTAGTATACTAATATATAACCCTATAAGTAACTTAGTAATAGTAGTATAATAATAATAATAATATCTAACTTAGTAAAAAATAGTAGCCTTACTTTTTACTATAATCCCTACTTAACTAATACTAGTAGTAGTAAAGCCTAATAGACTAAAGGCAGTGCTTTATAAAGCATATATTAATAGGCTTATTAAAAAAGGCTAGGTTTGCGAGGATTAAAGTAGTAAGTACGCTTAGGGGTTATATAATAGGAGTAAAAATTAACTAAAAGCAAGTACTTGCTTAGCTAGTTATTATTATTATACGACTTTATAATAAAAATACTAAATAGTAAGTTAGAAGCAGGAGGCTTATAAGGAGGGAGAGAGGCTAATAGTAATAAATAATAGACTTTACTATTATAAAAAAGAGATAGGCAGCTATTAAATTTATTATTAAGGGAGGAACTACTAATATAGTAAAAGTAAGTATACTTTAGGGTCTTAAGCTAGGAGAATAGGAGTTTAATCTAATAGTAATAGTAGTATTAACTTAGTTAGGAGTTATAGGAAGCGTAGAACTAGTACTAGAGTAAGGAGTTTAGGAGTTTTATAGCTTAAGCTATAGTCCCTTTAGTTATACTCCCCCTAGTCCTAGCTATACTTGCCCTAGCCCTAGCTATGCTTATAGTAGTCCTGCTTATAATAATAGTAATAAAAAACTTACTAATAATAATAATAATAATTATAAGTCTAGTCTAAGTACTAGAGGGCCTTATAAAGGCTAAAGGCTAAGAGATTTTAAAAGAGCTAAGTAAAGTATACTAATACTAGGAAATAATTTTTTATATCTAGGAAAAATAATTAGCCTACTAGGGGAATATCGACTAGTATTATATATATAATAGTTAGCGCTTTAGTAAAATCCTTAGTAACCTTTTTAATATTAACTTAAATAAGTAAGTATATATCCCTAAGGCCTAGGGGGTAGAGGACTTCTCCCTAAATATATATAGACTAATTTAGCCTTTTATTACGAATCCTAATATCAGAGGCAAGCTAATAATCTATATATTTAAAGCTGCCCTAATACTACTAAAAGCAAAAAAAGCAGTAAAGGCTAAGCAACTAGGGGCTGCCTTTTATAACTATAATAGTAATAATAATAGCAATATAGTAGAAGTATTAGCTAAAAGGCAGAGGTTAAAAGCAGTAGTAGTAGAGGGGGAAAGGGCAGTAATAAAAAGAGGGCAGTAGTAAGGGGTATAAAAGGGGAGCAGGGACCTAGAAAAAGAATCCTAGCTATAACTTTAGAGATTATAAAAACCCTAAGGCAGGGGCCTAGATATCCTCCTAAATAGGGTTATAGATATAGGCATAGGGGTTATAGTAAGCATAGTAAGGAGCGTTAGGGGAGAAGTAATAGTTAATAGCGTTTTTTAGGGTAGTATTAGTAAATAAAAAGGCAGTCCGCCCTTAGGGAGCAGTAATACCCTTTATCCTATATAATATAAGGGCGAGATTAAATAAATATAAGTAATATAATTATATAAACTATAGAGCTAGTTTGCTAGTAGAGGCCTTGCGGCTAAGGAGATAGATAAGGTTAGCCTAGTCCTTTAAAAGGCCTAGATTAGATAGCAGGAGTCTCTAGGCGCGCGTATAGGGGCAGTAGATAAATAAGTGCTTAGTAGTCTTATCCTTACTAGTACTATAAGGGCAGTATAAGGAAAGAATATTAAGGACTTAGCAGGTATAGAGGAAATAGTTTAGCCTAATCCTGCCTAACTAAAGCTATACTAGGACGCTACTAAGAAATTTAAGAAGGGCAGTATATAATTATTATTATTATTAATTATACGCTAGGGGCTGTAATAGGCATTTAAAACCTATATAGCTCGAGTAGGAAAAACCCTTTAAAGGGGGAAAACCCCCTAGCAAATAGAGTAAAAAAAAGGCCTTGCGCCCTAGTAAGTCGCAAGGCGGGGAACGCAGCAGTATAGTATTACGCGCCTCTGCCTAATCCGCACTTATAGTTGCGTAATCTAACTAAAGATAGCAGAACTTAATAGAAGCACTAGTTATATAGTACGGGGCTATTATAGGGGGGGTTATAATATATAACTTGCCTTAGTCCGCGCCTATATAAAAAGCCACGGACTCCGCTCTCTTTTGCCTATTTTCTTCTCTTTCTTCTTTATCTAAGAATATTCGTTTATAGTGCCTAATATACGTTTACTTATTATACCTAGCTATAATACTATTCTTAGATTATTTTCCTGCTAGCAAGCGTTTAATTAAATATGCATTCTACTTTTATATTTTATAAAAAACGAAAACTACTATACTTAGAACTCTAGCAATAGGACTGCTAGAGTTAACTATAACTCTTAATAGAGTTATTATTAGGCATAACTATCGACGAACCTTATTTATTAGTATAATTATAGACCCTAACCTACTATAATAATAAGACTATTATAGCCCTATAACCTAAGGATTTATATCTAGCAAAAATACACTAGTTTATTATTCTGCTAGAATTGCTTTAAAAGACCCCTTGCCTATACTAATAAGACTAGAGCAGTAAGGCATAACCCTAGACTAGACTTTAGTCCTAACCCTTCTAGTTAGTATAACCCTATAACTATAACCCAGAGAGATAGATTTTTCTTTAGTATAGCCTAAGCCTATATAGGATAATACGGAGACTATATAAACTCTTATAGCTAAAATAACCCGGATAAGAGAAAAGATAGACTAACTGCGTTACTTTTGCTCTCCTAACTAAAACTACGACTATTTCCGCAAAGAGGCCTTTACTGCTTTTAGAAGGCCTCCTATAAGAAATTTTATAGTATTAAGCAAGGCCGCCTAGCAGACCTTTGCTATAATAGGCGACTTAAACCCCGACTACTTAGATAAGGCTAAATCCTGCTATAAAGATATTAGGACTTTTTCTAGGAAGAAGGGCGAGTTTAGCGCTTTCCTAGTAAAGTTAAAAAAAATATAGACCGACTATTCTATATTCTATAATAAAGAAGACTAGATATCTTTTTTCTTCTAGGCTCTTAAGGGCAAGGCTTAGAAGACTCTTAAGACCTATTACGAGTTAAAAACCCGCCCTTTTTCCTGCTTAGCTAAGATAGTCTAAAGCCTCAAGTTAGTATATAGTAACCTAAATAAATTTGCTAAATCTATCAAAAAGCTATAGAGATTAAACTTCTCGATAACTAGTAAGTAGGATATCTAGGAGTTTATTGCGGAGTTAAATAACTTAGCTATAAAGACTTAGATTCCTATAGACTAGTTAAAGTATTCTCTCTAAGACTACTTACTAGCTAGCCTTAACCTAAGCCTTTTAACTAAGGCTAAAAATAACTGCTTTTTATATAAGAAATACTATAAGGCTATTAAAAATACTATATTCTGCTATAAGAAAAAGGCAGTATAAAGAGAATCCCGCTTCCTAGTACGCGCTCCTTAATATAATAGAGTTCCTGCGTCTTTCCCCTCTAACTAGAAAAAAGCAGTTAGGGCTAAAAATAAAGGGCAGGCACTTATAGAAGATAAAAAACAAGTATATTAGGAAAATAGTACTTATTTTATCTATAGGAAGAAAGGGCACTAGGCTAAAGACTGCCCTAACTGCTAGAAAGTCTCTAGGTTAAAAAGATAAGCAACGCCCCTATTTATAGCAAAGAAGACGGACTCTAATAGTAATAAGTCGGGAAAAAAGTAGGACTATTATAAGGCTCCTTAATAGTCCTAAAAGTATTAGCAGAAAAAAGCTTAGGAAAGTTATTTACTATTAATAGCATAATTTAATCTAATAGTATTAGCTTAAATACTTCCTCTCTTTATAATACTAGAGTAGAAACTCGTTTTATAGTATCCTAAAGATTTGCTAAGAAGGCTATAAAAAGCCTTAGGGCTAAACTTTCCCCTATCCGCTTATTTCCTCTTATCGACTTTTAAGGCTATAATATAGGTATTATAGACTAGTACTTAACTACTACTTTTATAATTAATAGTCGTATATTCCCGCAAGAAACGTTCTAAGTTACTAATTATTACTAGGATATTTTTATCGGACTTAAATAGATAGCTAAAAAGCACCTCTTTTTTAACTATTCCTCCTAGCGTTTTATATAGCCTAACGACCTGCCCGCGCTTATAAAGTATTCCCTAGCAATAATTTTACGGAATCCGACCCTTAGTAGTAGAAAGATCGATCTAGCCGTATAGATAAATATTAAATAATAGGATAAGTTAATAAAAAAGGACGACTACTACTACTAGATCCTATAAAGGCAGTAGCAGAATAATAACCTAGTATTCCCTGCTAGTCCGAAGAAAAAATACCTAACCCTAACTAATAACCCTAACCCAATTAATAACTCCGACCTAACTATAACTAATAATAATAATACTGCCCTAGATAATAAGCTCCTCTAGGCATAATTAATTAGATCCCTCTAGGCAAACCTATAATAAGCTTGCTAGAAGGATTTTACGCCCTTAATGCTAACTATTCCTATGCTTTTTAAACTAGACTCCGTACTAATTAGTAAGGAGATTATAAGTTATTTAGCGCTTTTACTAAGCGAATTTATAGGGAGATATTAAGAAGTCCTAGTTTAATATTATAAAAGTTAACTATTTTAGAGTTATGCTTTATATAAGCATAGGAATTAGCGTTAATCCCTATAAGATTTAAGTAATTATTAACTAGAAATTTAAGGACCTTTATAATAAAAAAGCTATATATTTCTTCCTTAGCCTTTATAATTTTATCCGGATCCTTTATTACTATATAAGTAAGGCTGCTAAACCTTTAAACTATCTATTATAAAAGGATAGCGACTTTTCCCTTAGACCTAAATAGTATAATGCTTTTGCTTAAATAAAAAAGCTTGCTATAAAGGCCCTAGTCCTAGCCTTCTTCTAACCTAAACTGCTAACCCGCCTTAAGAGTAACGCAACCTATAATACTATTGCTAGAGTTCTATAGTAGTAGCAGCCTAATAATTTAACCTAGAAGCCGACTAGGTTCTTCTCTAAAATAATAACCCTAGCTAAGCGCGCTTACCTAATCTAGGACTGCGAATTCCTTATAGTAATCTAGAGCCTTAAGTACTTTTACTTAGAACTCCTTAGTTAGAAGTTTGATATTATTATAGATTATAAAGCTTTAGTATATTTTGCAATAAAAAGGCTCCTCTCTATATAATAGGTATAATAGTCCGACTTTTTAGCTTAATTTAATATATATTTCTTATACTGCTTTAGCTATTTAAATATAGTTACTAATGCTTTATTATAGAAAACCGCTAAGTTGCTTATTATTAAAGCTAGAGAAAAAAAGGAGCATATATTTAGTATAATCCCGCTAGAAAGACTTAGATTCGATATACTACTAACTAACTCCCTAATTATAACTTTTATAACTATCTATATAGTAACCCCCTTAACTAGAGCAGACCTAGTTAATCTAATCTAAAAGGAAAACGCTGCTTAGAACCTTAGTTGCTAAGGCACCCTGCTAATTATCCTAAAGAAAGCTGCTAATAGTACGTTCCTCTGTACTATACTAATCCGCGCTATTTATAAGCCCGCTATATTCGCGCACGCAGGCTAGAATAAGTCGTTAAATCTTATTAAGTAAGATTATTACTAGCCTAGTATAAAGCAGGATATTTGCTAATATATTTGCAACTGCTATAACTGCTAGAGGAATAAGATTCCTTATAATAAAACACTTAGGCTTTTCTATCCTTTACTAATTCTAATAACTATTTAGGAGTATATAGCTTATAATAGTAAGATAATACTAAAAGATCGCTATAGATATAACTACGTTTAGACTTTTATCTATAAACTTAGTAGAATTATTGCTATACTGCCTAGCAAGAAGACTAATACTGCTAAAATCCTTACTAAATAATACTTCTAGTCGCTATATTGCTTTTTTAGTATATAAATACAACTATGCATAATACAAATCGTCTATACGTCTCGACGCGTTCCTGCCTTTAAAGAAAATAACTAGGGATAGGTACGCATAGACGAAGCATTAATTTACGCAATAAGGCTATATTTAGGCAGTGCTTATAGTATAATCGGATCGAGTTTAACCCGATATTAGAAGCAGATTATAAGGAGATTAGGAAAATAAAATAGAAAAA
Organism: Ophiocordyceps polyrhachis-furcata BCC 54312; assembly: GCA_001633055.2. NCBI lineage: Eukaryota > Fungi > Ascomycota > Sordariomycetes > Hypocreales > Ophiocordycipitaceae > Ophiocordyceps > Ophiocordyceps polyrhachis-furcata. The sequence goes on along the minus strand of LKCN02000011.1, from coordinate 2,428,703 downwards.
GAGGATTAGGATTAGGGAACTATATATATAAAGTCTAGCCTTTTCCCTTAAGGAAGATAGAAATATAGAGATATAAGCATATAGTAATAGATTAAGGACCTAAGCTAACTTAAGCAGAGTCCTTTCTTATATTATACTAATATATATTAATACCCTATTTATACTAATTAGTATTACTATTAGCTATTAATATAAGTCTTATATCTAATAAAATATAGATTAGCTAGGAAATAAATACTTAGACCTAAGCTAAGAAATAACCTTTACCCTAGGAAAAAACGGACTCCTAGAGTTTACAGTTTTAATCTTTTATAGCTATAAAGGAATTAACAAAGAGACAATACTAAGTCGAACTAAAGAGGAGTAATAAATAGAACTACCGAGAAGAGAGAGAAAGGAAAGGAGAAAAGCTCCCTGCTAGCTAGCTATATACCTCTCGAGGTTAGCTATTAGTAATAAGCCCGTACTAATACGAGCCTATCCTATCCTAGCTAAGCTAGAGGGTTTACCTATTGCGTACTTATAATCCCCCTATATAAATATAACTAGGTTAAAGACCTAGTCCTTTATATACCCTTTATCCTTAGAGAAAATAAAAAGCGCAAGCTAGTTAATACTATATAGTAGACGCTATAATAGCTATGCATTATACTAGTGCAAAGCTATATATAAACTATAAAGGCCTGCTACGAGCGGCTAACTGCTAGCTAGTCCCTCCTAGAAAGGGGGAGTTTATAAAATACAGAGTTATATCGCTTATATTAAGGCAGGAAAGCAGCTACCTAACTAGTAATAGAAGAAATCCTATATAACTAGCGCATGCTTTAAAAGGGTCCTATTAAAGCAGGGTAGCCCTAGAGGGGCCCTTTATAGCGTTAACTAACCTAGCCTCGAGTATATGCTTTATTGCCTAGTTATAAGGGTTATTTTCCTAGCCTAGTGCAATTAGCAATAGTACGTACTGCCTTGCCCTGCCTTGCGCGCTAATAATAAATTAATGCATATAAAACGGAAGCAAGACGCGTACGACTAATTACCTAGCCTATCCTAGACTATAACCCTTATAGCCGATTTATAAATCCCTTACGCCTTATTACCCTAGTTAAAAATCTCTGCCTTGCCCCTAGTTCTTTCTGCTAGCCTAGAAACTAATATTAACCTAGTAATCCGAGATTATACGCATAGCTAAAGGCAGTTATATTAGAAGTAACTAACTTAATTATATTTATAGCAATGCTTATACTAAAAAGCGCTAGAGGCGCTAGATTTAATAGAACTAATATAAACTTAACCCCTAGAAGCAAGGGAGTTTATATCCTAATAAGAGAACCCTTTCCTCGACTCGCGCTTAACCCTAGCGCGACTCCGGCATTAAGAGGATACGATATATAGTAGGAACTCTAAGGCGACTCCCGCCGCTTAGTAGCTATAGTAATCCTAGCCTAGGATCGCAGTAGCTAGGGGCAAGGCGGTATATCGAGAGGCTATGCTCCCTTAAAACCCCCCCCTTAGCGCTAGTATACTATAGCGCAAATATACTTACTTACTAATCGAGAATTATTAAATATACTAAATAGCACTACTTTAGTCCTTTTTAATACTATTAAGCAGACTATATATAATAACTTAGTAGGACTTATCCCCCCTAATATAATAGAACGCATTTAGGCTATAGTGCAAAAATTCGGCGAAATAAAGCTCTATTCTAGACTCTCCTTACCTATTAATAATATTAAGGCTGCTATTAGGAAGATAATCGTTAACTTACTCTAGCAGTACTTGCTATAGACCTTAACTAACGCTTCGACTAGATCTAACCTTACCTAGGCCTAGGTTGCTAGCGCTCTAGTATTAATAGTTAACTCTAATATAGAAAAGCAAATCCTACCCTAATATAAGAGAGAGATTATAATATATAATAATAACCTACCCGAAAATATAGTTAACTAAACCCTAAGAGATACTATCTAGGCTATTAATAATATCCTCTATACTTCCTTATGCATTGCTATAAGACGCCTCCCTAGTAGAGATATAGTAATTATTTTTAATAGACCTATAGCTAACTTTATTATAGATATTAGTTAGATCTACTGCGTTTTTAGTTATAAAGCAATAATAGCTATACGATTATATATAGTTATTGCTAAGGGTATTCTAGTTATAGCTGCTATAGCGGACTAGGCTAACTTTATATAAGAAATTAAATACGTTAATAAAGTTTCTATCTTAAAAATTAGGGCTCTCCGCGCTTATCCTAATACTACTAAGATAGTAGTCTTTATAGGTTTAGCGTCTACCCGAGATATAAACCGCCTCTATAATATAGGCCTTGCCTTCGATATATAAGTTTTTACCTACGAACTATATAAAGATTTAGTATAACTTTAATAATATTATAACTGCTATAGGTATAGCTATATAGCTAAAGTCTGCACCTTAGCTAAGCTTTGCGGCTTTTATAAAGCAATAGCATATAAGAATAAGACTAACTATAGGGCAGGCAGGAATAGGATTCCGTATAACTATATCTTATACTATAGAGACTACCCGTCTTAGTTAAGAATATGCCTAATAGTAATATAGAAATAGGATAGGGCAAAAGCTAACTATAAATAACGATTAATAAGGTTTACTAAGCCCTAAGCTAATATAACTTCCCTTTGCCTAATATCCTAAAGGACCCGCCTATAGCGACTGCTTCCTACCGATTCTTAGGCCGTACCTATAAAAGGACTCGACTAGACTTAAGGTATAAATACTGCTAGGCCGCCTGCTAAGGCTGCTATTATTAGTAATACCCCTAAGGCTATAAGACGTTTCCTTAAATAAGCCTAGAGCGCCTTGCTCCCCGCTAGTTTATTTCTAGCTACTTAATAAGCCGCCCTAATAATACCCTATCCTCCTATTATAATATAACTAAATTAGCCCTCTTAGGCTTATCCTATTATAGCTATACCTTATACCCTATCTTTAGACTAACTCTAGCTTATTTATATACTACCTTTACTAATGCCCTAATATATTACTAACTCGCCCCTCCCTAGCTAATATAATTAATATATATAAAAGCCCTCTATTAGAATATTAATAAGCGTTACGATCTTGCCTGCCTAGTACTTTGCAATAAGCATAACTATAATATTATCGCACTATAAGAAGTTATTACTAAGCTTAGACTTCCTCCTCTGCTCCTAGAAGCCTCCCTATACTAACTTATCTATATATCTAGATAAAACGCGCTCTATATTTATAAAGTTTATAGTCCTAATATATAGAGCTCTAAGGCAGGGGAAGACTAGGCTAGTATTACTTTTACTAATAGCCTTTAGATTTTCTCTATATATACCTTACTAAATGCATTCTAACCCTATATAAATAATATACTATCTACCTTTATATTTTTGCTATACTAAGTCTTTATTAGCGATTTTAATATGTATTATCTTCTATAGGATAAATATAAACGCTATAGCCTATATATAGCTAACCTCTTAGCTTATATATAATAACTCTAGCTTTACCTCCTTACCCTAAAAAGGGAGTATATAAGGATTTTCTAAAGCTATTAAAATAGCATCTTAGACCTTATATAAGCGACTACTAATACTAACGCTACTTTTTTTAGCCTAGACCCCGACTTTATAGGTTCTAATTATATCCCCTAGATTATTAGTATTAGCACTCGAACTAACTTTATATAGCTAGAACCTAGACTTTAATAGTAATAGACTAACTTAAAGGCAGTCTTTTAGGAGGCTAAAGCTTATATTAGCCCTATACTATAATAGCTTACTTTGCTAGACTAGATTAATACTGCTTTAGATACCCTTTACTCTAAACTTAATAATATTATTTAGCGAATAGTTCTATTTATTGCGCTAAAGCTTAGCAGGGGCAATTAATAGTTTATACTAGGGGTTGCCTCTACTACTAAGATAGCTAAGAAAGCATAATATAGATTTCGACTTATATGCATAGATTAGGACTAGGGCAAGCTATAAAACGCGATAAAAGCCTAGAAAAAGGCTATTTTCGAGGCAAGAAGAGCCTACTAGCGTTTTTTTCTCGCTTTAACTACTTCCTCTTTTTTAAAACTATAGTCTGCTAAGAAATAGGCTAAATACTAAAGCAGACTTACTCCTAATCCTATCTATATTCCCTTTTTTACTAATGCAGTAGGAAGTTAGACTATCTCTTTCGAAAATAAGGCTATAGTCTTTAGCCTTAAATTCTTCCCTTTTATTTATTCCCTTCCTTAATAGGAAAATAAGCAGCTAAAACCTAGGTTCTATATACTATAGAGCATCTCCCTATTAAACGTCTATACTATATTATCCTATATACTATCTTAGAAAGCAATAGAGGATAATAGTATCCTAGCAGGGTTTTTTAAAATATACTCCTATCTATTAATAAACTAGCTAGCTACCCTTTTCTAGGCATATATTATAATTAAATACTTTCCTTACTAACTTTAGCACGCTATTATTATTATACTTTGCAAGCAAGATAAGCAACTAGAGGTATATAAGCAGGTAATAGGGTATTGCTTTATTTTACTCTTATACTACTTTAGTAAGATCTTAAAGGCTATTATTAGCCGACTTATTACTACTATAGTAGAGGATAATAACTTACTCCTAAAGGGGCAAATAGGCAATAAGTATAACTGCTTTACTAAAGTCGCTATTATAATAGTTATAGAACTTATTTAGGCCGCGTAGGTATATAAAAAAATAGCTTCCTTACTCTAGCTCGATATTAAAAGGGCGTTTAATATAGTTTAGCACGCTAAATTATTAGCAGAGATCGAATACCTAGGCTTTCTAGCATAGATCTAGTCCTTCCTCCTTAGCTACCTTACTAACTGCTCCTCCTCCCTCTGCTTTAATAATCGTACCTTCTGCCCTATTCCTATCTATACTAGAGTTCCTTAAGGATTACCTTTATCTACGATTCTCTTTATCCTCTATATAATGCCTCTTTATTACTGCCTAGAAATTATTAAAAGTATTACTATTATTAGGTTCGCTAATAATACTAACCTTTTTGCTATTAGCCTAGATACTAGCTCTATAACCTGCTGCTTATAGTTAGTATAGCAGGTCTATAAGGAATAGGCAATAGATTATAGTATAGAATTTAGACTAGATAAGAGTAAACTTATATACTTTTTATAATATAGATAAGATAGAGATACTCTTATCTACTTAGGATAATATATTATATACCCTATCTTAGAGGCCTAGCTTTTTAGCATCTAGGTGCACTACTGCTTTTAGTAGAAAGCTTACCTAAGAGCTATTTATAATAAGCTTAAAAAATAGAACCTTGCCCTTACTTCCCTTACTGCCTCTATTTAGGGATATTCCTTTAACTATACGCAAGAAGTCTATACTAAAGTTATCCGCTCTTTTATTAGTTATACTATAATAGTATTCTACTAACCTGCTAGATAAGATTAAAACCCTGCTAGTATAGCTAAGTTACTTACTATAGAGCAATCTGCCTGCTTTTATACTATTTCTAGCGTATATAGAGCTATACTTATTTACTATCTCGAGACTAAAACCTAGACCCTGCCTATCGACTTATACCTTACTTAGAGGAAACTTAATACTCTCGCTTAACTCGATTACTAAGGGATGCTTAATAAAATCTAGACTATATCTAGAATAGTCTTATACTACTTTCTCCGCTTCCCTTAGTGCAAACCTAGGCGCTATAAACGCAATAGACCCCTTTTCTAAGAATACCTTATATAGGTCTAGGCGTATTTAGGCTAGGCTAATATTCCCCCTCCTAAGACTATAGCTAGATTACTTACAAATAAATAGTTATAATAATAGGATAGGAAGGAAACCCTTTACTAACTCTAATACTGCTAGACTATATACCCCTCTAGCACCCTATCCTGCTTCGACTAACCTATAGCACTAGATAAATATTATAATACGCCTAAATATATAAGCACTATAATTACCTAACTCTATATAAGGAAGATTAGACTACGTGCTTTCTTTTTCTAGCGTAATATCCTAGATATTATTACTCCCCTTTGCCTTTATAGTAATAAGCCTAAAACTATATACTATATTCTTCTTAGATACTAACTATATACTACTACTTATAACTTATTGCTATAGTATCTTTATAATAATATCGACTTATATACTAAGCTATAATATTATAGATCTATAGTAACCCTAGCTAAATAGATACTATAATATAGAAAACTATACTAGTTTAACCTTGCTAATAGACTCTACTAATCTCCCTCTGCTCTACTATAAGGGCAAAGGTCTAACTACTAATATATAAGCACTTATTTAACCTCTTAACCTCTTAATTTACTATCCTAGATGCACTAATCTATTCTAATATAACCCTTACCTTTACCCCTTTTTACTTACTACTTTTCTCCTGCTTAAGTCTTACTAAGCTTATTATCTAACTTAATATAAGGCATTATGCAATAAAACTGCTTACGCAACCCTATCTATACTCTAGAAGGAGTTAATACCTAGCCTATTAGTATTACTAGCAATATAGCAGGAATAGATATAGTTATATAATTAGTTATAGGCGTTTATAGTATAGCTTATCTTACTATAGCTTGCTAAATAGCCTGCTATACCTTAAGAGGCAGCTCTTTGCTTAGACTATAACCCCTAGCTGCCTAACATCTAGCTAAGTATCTACCCGCCTCTTTGCCCTTTAAACTATATATAACTAAGTTAAAGAGAGCTATTAACTTACTAATATTATACTACTCTTTAAATATCGATTTTACCTTAGGCATAATTAGGGCAGGGGGAGTAATTAGCATAATAGAAGCAGTTATAGCGGGATAAATAATAAGAGCTATAGGAGCTATAAAAGCTATAGGAGTATTATAGCTATAAGATAATTTAGCTAGCGTTTTGCTAGGGTAAGTTAGTGCTTTGCTTAATACTATGCTATTAACTAGCTTAACCTTATTTTTATTATTATTATTCTTAGCGCTATTATCGATATCTATTAGCTCCCTTTTAGCACTTAGCTAGAAAAATACCTTAGGCTGCTTTAATAGGGTAGCTATTACTAGAGCTATTAATAGAATACTCTTTATTACTGCTTATGCCTTTGCCCTACTCTTGCTTTTCTTAATAAAGGATAGTAATAGCTCTATAGCAACCTGCTTAGCAGTGCCTGCTTTAGCAATATCCTTAAATAACCTCTTTTTTATAGCAGAGGGAGGACTTATAATTCTAACTAGCTAACTAGTAATAGGCTAAGGCTAAGCTATAGGCCTTTCTTTAAGGATAGTAATAATCTTATCTAGCTGCTCTATTACCTTGCCTAGGAGATTATTAGTTTTTGCAATAGCTACTAGAGTAGTATTATTAGCAACCTAGTTTAAGCATAAGTTAAATAGGCCTTTAAGGGAGAGATAATACTCGTTTACTGCCTAGCATGCTTTTAGCTATAATGCGTCTTAAATCTTATCTAATTTAGTAGTAGTTAGCTTCCTGCCTAACGATTTCTCTTGCTTTTTGCGCGTCTACTAGTAGTTATAAAGCTTTTTAGTATTATAAGCAAGCTCTAAGTATACCTGCCTAACTATTAATATATACTTCCTACCCTAACCCCTATATTATACTAACCTAATAATACTAAATATTAGTCTTTATATAATAAATACACGCCTATGCAATTGCTACTACTTAATATTAGCTTAGCTAATATTAGTTAATACTCTAACTACTTATAAGCCTAATCCTAATAGCCTTTAAATAATATACGGCTATGCGTTATATATATTTATAATATATACTTATTATATAGGACCTCCTTTTTATCTCCCTAGTTTATATCTCTTCCTATTTTAAGTATAGTAATAGCTTATAATAATAGGTAATAATTTATAGAGCAAGGTATAACGCAATCGACGAATTTATACCTTGCTACTAAGTAACTATATACCTAGCTAATCTATACTACGCCCTATTATATAAAAGTACCCCTATACTAATATAACTAGATATACTCTTATACCTTTAGCTAAAAGTACCCTTATACCTCTGCGGCCTGCTAATATATTAGATATACGCACCCCTTCTACTTACCTCTACTATAGCCTATAGGACTAGGACTCGTCCTGCTTGCAGCACTTCGATATACGACTATTTCCTCGCCCTTTTAGGCACGCTGCCCCCTAAAGAGACTAGTTTTCCCCCGGGTATAGCCTGGTTTTTCTAGCCTGATTTTACCTAGCATGTTTCCTAGATACCTGCTATAGGTCCCTAGAGTAAGAATAAATAAATAAATAATAATAGAACTAATATCTATTAGGTTAGCCTTAGTATAAGGCGGAAGATTAAATATTACCTAAGATATATCCCTAGAGTTAAATATACTATTAAAGCTCCTTAAGAGTAATGCAAAAGCTAAATACGTTATAAGCTATATTATCTCCTAATCTAGTCGCTTCTTAGGCTCCTTATAAAGACTAGAAGCTAATAGGATAATCTTAGCATAGTTAGACTAGTATTACTATCCGGCCTTAAAGAGAATATATTCCTATTATATAACGTATATGCTAAGGGACTCTAATATTTCCTAAAATAAAATAACTAAAAAAAGACCTATATATTGCTTTTTATATAATTTGCTAAGAGTATTATTAATATATACTAGGAAGGATTAAGGCTAATTAGCAAAATTATCGATACGTAATATATATAGAAGGAAACTTTGCTAGAAAGTGCCGAGTTGCAAATAAACGTAAAAGAACTAAGAGCAATTATCCCTAATTATAACTCTATTAATAGCAAACTTCGCCTAAAGGGATGCTAGCTATATTAGAAGTCTAGAGCGGAAATCTAACGCGTTAGGGATAGGCAAAATTTAATAGCGTTCTAAGGTTATACTTTCCGCGTTATAGTTATAAACGGAAAGGAATTCTATTTAATATAAAAGAATTAATAAAGAAATAATACTAAGTCGAACTAAAAAGAAGTAATAAATAGAACTACTAAAAAGAGAAAGAAAGGAAAGGAGAGAAGCTCCCTGCTAGCTAGCTATATACCTCTCGAGGTCGGCTATTAGTAATAAGCCTATACTAATACGAGCCTATCTTATCCTAGCTAAGCTAGAGGGTCTACCTATCGCGTACCTATAATCCCCCTATATAGACATAACTGGGTTAAAGACCTAGTCCTTTACAATAGCACTAGATAGTATAATAGCTGCTTAAAAGACTAAATCGACCTTAAATAATAATAAGATCCTTAGAAAGGAATAGACTCCTTAAGTTTGCGGTTTTAATCTCTTAAGGACCTTAACTTATACCTAGAACGTTTAGGAACTAAATTAACCTTAAATAATAATAAGATTATTAGGAAGGAATAGACTCTTAGAGTTTATAGTTTTAATCTCTTAAGGACTTTAACTTATACTTAGAACGTTTAGGATAATAATCGAGATACTTAAAGGGATTTATTTTTTTTTCTAGAAAAACCTTTTCGATTATTTTTTATTTTTATTTTTACTTTTTATAACTTTTAAAATACTTTATTTTTATACTAACCTGAAATTAAATAAATATTGCCTTTATATTATACTTATTTTCTTTCTATTTTAAAAAGATTATATTTTTATTATAAAGGAATCGACGAAGAGACAATACTAAGTTAAACTAAAAAGGAGTAATAAATAGAACTACTAAGAAAAAAGAGAAAGGAAAGGAAAAAAGCTCCCCGCTAGCTAGCTATATACCTCTTAAAGTCGGCTATTAGTAATAAGCCCGTACTAATACAAGCCTATCCTATCCTAGCTAAGCTAGAGGGTCTACCTATTGCGTACCTATAATCCCCCTATATAGATATAACTAGGTTAAAGACCTAGTCCTTTATATACCCTCTATCCCTAGAGGAGATAAGAAGCGCAAGCTAGTTAACGCTATATAGTAAACGCTATAATAGCTATACGTTATGCTAGCGCGAAGCTATATATAAACTATAAAGGCCTGCTATAAGCAGCTAACTACTAGCCAGTCCCTCTTAGAGAAGGGGAGTCCGCAAAATACGGAGTTATATCGCCTATATTAAAGCAGGAAGGCAGCTACCTAACTAGTAATAAAAGAAATCCTATATAACTAGCGTATGCCTTAAGGGGGTCCTATTAAAGCAGGGTAGCCCTAGAAGGGCCCTTTATAGCGTTAACTAACCTAGCCTTAAGTATATGCTTTATTGCCTAGTCGCAAGGGTTATTTTCCTATCCTAGCGCGATTAGTAATAGTATATACTGCCTTGCCCTGCCCTGCACGCTAATAATAAATTAACGCATATAAGACGGAAGCAAGACGCGTGCGACTAATTACCTAGCTTATCCTAGACTATAACCCTTATAGCCGATCTATAAATCCCTTACGCTTTATTACTCTAGTTAAAAATCTCTGCCTTGCCCCTAGTTCTTTCTGCTAGCCTAGAAACTAATATTAACCTAGTAATCTAAGATTATACGTATAGCTAAGGGCAGTTATATTAGAAATAACTAACTTAGTTATATTTATAATAACGCTTATACTAGGGAATGCTAGAAGCGCTAGATTTAATAGAACTAATATCTATTAGGTTAGCCTTAGTATAAGGCGGAAGATTAAATATTACCCGAGACGTATCCCTAGAGTTAAATATACTATTAAAGCTCCTTAAGAGTAATGCGAAAGCTAAATACGTTATAGGCTATATTATTTCCCGATCTAGTCGCTTCTAAGGCTCCTTATAGAGACTAGAAGCTAATAGGATAATCTTAGCATAGTTAGACTAGTATTGCTATCTAGCCTTAAAGAGAATATATTCCTACTATATAATATACACGCTAAGGGACTCTAACGCCTCCTATAATAAAGTAACTAAAAAAAGACCTGCGTATTGCTCCTTATATAATTCGCTAAGAGTATTATTAATATATAAACTATGCATAATACGAATCGTCTACGCGTTTTAACGCGTATCTGCCCTTAAAGGAAATAACTAGGGATAGGTACGCATAGATAAAGCATTTAATTATGCAATAGGGCTATAGTTAGGCAGTGCTTATAGCATAATCGGATTAAACTTAGTCCGAGATTAGAAGCGGATTGCAGGGAGATTAGGAAGATAAAGCAGGAGAAGAGGATTAGGATTAGGGAAATATATATATAAACTCTGCCTTCTTCCCTTATAAAAGAGAAGAGAGATAGATATAAGCAGATATTAATAGATTAAGGACCTAAGCTAACTTAAGCAGAGTCCTTTCTTATATTATACTAATATATATTAATGCCCTACCTATACTAATTAGTATTACTATTAGCTATTAATATAAGTCCTATATCTAATAAAATGCAGATTAGCTAGGAAATAGATGCCTAGACTTAAGCTAGGAAACGACTTTTACCCTAGGAAGGAATAGACTCCTAGAGTTTGCGGTTTTAATTTCTTATAGTACTAGATAGTATAATAGCTGCTCGGAAGACTAAATCGACCTCGAATAATAATAGGACCCTTAGGAAGGAATAGACTCTTATAGCCTATAGTTTTAATCTCTTAAGGACCTTAACTTATGCTTAGAACGTTTAGGAAAACTAAATCGACCTTAAATAACGCTAAAACCCTTAGGAAAGAATAGACTCTTATAGCCTGCGGTTTTAATCTCTTAAGGACCTCGACTTATACTTAAAACGTTTAGGATAATAATCGAGATACCTAAAGGGATTTATTTTTTTTTCTAGGGAAACTTTCTCGATTACTTTTTTACTTTTATTTTTTACTCTTTATAACTTTTAGAATACTTTATTTTAATACTAACCCGAAATCGGATAGATATTGCTTTTATACTATACTTATTTTCTTTCTACTTTAAAAGGATTATATCTTTATATCCTAAATATTTTTATATAAATATATAATTTAACTATACTCGTTATATTTAGGAAGCAAGAATCTCTTTTATTAATTTAGCCTAGATAAACTAGCAAATAAAAATTATCTGCCTGGCTAAATCTATCTAAAATTTTTTTTTTTACGCCTAGCTATGCTTAAAATTATTTTTGCCTAGCTTTGCTTATTAAAATTTTTTTTTGCCCTCCCTGCTATATTTCCCTGCTAATTTTGCCCCTAGGAGCCTAGCTAGTAAGCTATATTATAGGATTATTTTTTTATCCTAAACTCCTAATAGGCTTGCATAGCTGCCTAAGCTAAATTAGTATGCTTACCCTTCTAAAGCTTATCGAGAGGGTAGTTTATCTAGATAAACGCTGCTAGAGCCTATATAGCGCGTCCTGCTTCTAGTGCTAGCTATAACGGCCTTGAAATAATAAGTAAATGTATTATAGGCACTATAAATAAAGATTCTAAGATAAAGAGAAAAAAGAGGAAAAGGGGCATAAAGCTATGCGTACTAAGGACAGCTATATATACTGCTACACGTAACCCAGGGTCTATTAGGGCTTTAATTAAATAGTTCGTGCCTTTTAATTAGTCTTATAGATATATAGCCTAAGAGTTAGTGTGTATAGCGCGTAATACTACCCCCTGACTAAGGCCTTAATATGCCTATTAAGGTGCATATCGGCGGACCTATAGTAATAAGCCTAGCTTAGCGGCATAGTTATTATCGTTATTATTATTATATAGCTCGTCTGCTATAACAGCCTCGATCTACGCTATTAAGTTAATAAGGGGTCCTAGGGCATTAATATAACAGTTATAGTATTCCTTTAAGGCGATTAGCGCGTTCTTAAAATTCCGCGCAGGATACTATATATAATCCGGATTATAGCCTTACTATTATACTTAATACTCTAGGCGTTTATTTCTGCCTATAATATAAGAATAGAGAACCTAATCGACTTCCTATTTAGGCATACCTTAGACTTCTTTAGGTTTAGGGGCAGGGACTATTTAATCGGGCAATAGATTATCTAGGGCTTTTTAGAGTTAGTTAGCGTAGAATAAATTAGTTATCTTATAGCTATCTAGCAGGTCGAGAACGTAGCTAAAACCCTTTTTAGCCGTAATTATAAAAAGTCCGGACTACTAAGCATTAAGGCGAGTCGTTAGGGCGATTATACTAAATCCCTTTCGCTATAGGAAGACCCTATTACCTATAGTAAAGTCTATAAGGCGTCTCTTTTTATTAGCCTATTGCTTTTGCTATTCCTAAGTTCGAGCCGTAGCGTTGCGAGCCTATTACTATACTTCCTATACGTAGGTAACGAGGCGTAAGGCAATATAAGCCGGGTCGATAGAGTTATTAGGGGTCGAAGAACTATTTAATTAAAGCAGAGAGAGAGGGTTCTAGACTACTTTGCTAAGTGCTACTATTAGTAGGGCTATGCTAATAGAGGCGTGCTAGGACGAGTTATGCGCGAAATCCAGGGCTAGCAGGTAATCGCTCTAATTATCTTAATATTTATTAATATAGAAGCATAGCCTCTAATCTAGATACTAGTTTATAACCTTAACGCTGCCCTAGGTCTATAGGTAGAGGGCACTACTATAATAATGCTTTATGCTAGTAAGTTAGTTAATTCTTTATAGGAATAAAGAGATAAAAGGGCTAGCGTTATCCGTAATCTAAGCTATTAGCAGGCTAAAAAAGCGGTATAAGTGCTAGAAGTAATAGCTAGCGAGAGTCTTTAAGGTATTATCCTTCCTGCTAGGCAATATAGCAATAATCCGGCTAAGCTTATAGACGAAGGTCTAAACGTAGTTATATCCGTAGCGATCCTTAGGCATAGTCTTTCTATCGCAAGCAACCTATTCCTAAATAGCAGTCGGTACTAGCAAAGGGTGCAGGAGGCCGGGGGTTTTATTACGCAGGGTCTTATTTCTCTAGCAGTTATAATAGTTGCGAATATACTTTTAAACGTCTTGCTTTATACTAGGCTAGTAGTAGTCCTACTATAGTACTTTAATTATCTTATTCTAGCCTTTATAAGCAAAGATAGGGGGTTTATAGGCCTTACGAATTAGGGCTATATAGAGGAATATTTATCTATTAGCAGTCTATTCTAGGACGATTAAACGGTTGCTATAGTAGCTAAGTTTCTAAACCGCGTTCTCTTCTTAGATAAGTATAGCGAGGTTAGCACTATAAGGGGTCGTAGCGTTAGGTATATAAATCGAGGCAATAAAGGGGGCAACTTTTAGGAGGTCGAAACTAAGGGACTCTAGCTTAATTAAATAGTTTATCTGTTTTTCTTTCTTTCTCGCCTTAACTATAGGGAGTTCGACTATCTTGCGCAAGAGAGTATTAGCAGCTATATTTAGTCGGCTAGGGCAGTAGAGGAAACGGATATCGAATTAAGCTAGGAAATTAGACTAATAGACTTATTAGATCGAGAGTAACCTCTTTATCGAGAAATATATTAGGGCTTTATAGTCTATAATAATATCGAATTTCTAACTAAGGAGTTCTAAATAGAAGTATTCAAGGCTCTAGATAATAGCGAGGAGCTTATAGTCTTAGATTAGATAAGCGCGTTTAGTAGGGGATATAGTCTTAGAAAAGAAGCCTATAGCCTTCTAGGTCGAGTCGGTCTATTATTGCTATAATATACTAGCAGTTGCGTTTTAGGAGGCGTTAGTCTTAAGTCAGGTTAGCAGTTTAGGATAGAAGAATAGGAGCTTCTATTGCGAGCTTCTTTATTTAATTAAATACTTCGCGCTATTCTAGTCCGAGTTTAAAGGGCGTGTCTTTTTTAAGCAGTCGGTTTAAGGGTTTAGCGGTCGCGCTAGCGTAATAGCAGAAGATCCGGATAAAGTTGCAAAGACTTATAAAAGAGCGTATAGCTTTATAGTCTTTAAGGTCCTCGAACTTCTAATCTATAATAGCCTATACTTTACAGGGGTCGATACTAAGTCCTATGCTAGCATATAGCATTACGCTAAGGTAGTTAACCTTAGTAACGTTAAACTAAGACTTCTTAATATTACCCTATAGATTAGCCTAATAAAGGCGCTAGATAACCTTATAGCATTCGATCTAATAGTCTTCCTTATTATTATTATCTATATAGATTAGGATATTATCTGCGTATGCACTAGTATATCGATTAAGGAGGTTATAGAGTTAGGCATTAATAAAGTTCTAGAACTAAGCAGGGCTAACTTTTAATCCGAACGGAAGGACTAACTAATAGAACGTACTAAACCTAGTATAGAATACTATTAGGTATTTGGAGGCCAGGTTAAGATAAAGGCGGTAGAATGCCTAGATAACGTTAATCTTAGAGAAGCGTTTCGCGGATCGGTAGTTAAAAGCAGTACTATTAAGAGAGGGGGCGGGTAAAATATAACTCTTTAGGTAGTCGTTTATCTAATAGTAGTTAATATAGAAATATCGGGCTATAGAGTACGGCTTCGGCGCGAATAGGATAGAGGCGGCATATAGGCTAGCATTAGGCTTAATAAAACCTATCTTAAGCAGATAATCTATAGTCTCTTTCTCTAATAGTAAGTATTTAATTAGAGTGCAATAAGATAGGGGACTAGCTAGGTAGAGAGGTTTCTTAAGTTCTAGCGTAATATCGTAACTAGGATAAGGACTCGCAAGAGTATATGCTTCCTTCTTGCTAAAGAAGCCTTCTATATACGCAAGGGGCTGCGGAATTAGACTACGGACTAGGGCAATATAATTAGGGTCTTCTCCTGCCAGGAATAGGATCTCTTAGCCTTAATATATATAACTCGCAGGACTAAGCTTTATAATCGAGACCTTAGGCTAGTCGGGGTTATCTTCTAAGGGTATAGGCTAGGTTAGTATTAAGGGAGTTAATTCCTTCTATTATACTTATTAGGGATCCTTTTAGACTGCTTGGATTAATTAGTCTTAGCAGTCCTAGTCGTCTTCCTAAGGGTTAGTCGGGTTAAGGGTCTTAGTCTAGGTCAGGGTTAGGGCTAGCTTCTTTTTCTTTATAGGCTATATAAAGTTATTATTCTTCTACGAGCGTTAGAGGATCTTGTATTTCTTTTCGTCCGCTTTAATTAATTAGTTCTAGCGTTTTGTATTAGCCTAAACAGCCGGGTCGATCTGCCTCTTAAGTAAAGGCGTCTTAGGCAGAAGGATCGAGAGGGAGTACTTAGCAAGGGCGGGGAGGTCGTTAGGCTAGATAAGCTTTCGAGCAGTATAGTCGAGTAGTAGTTTCTTTTCGGCTAGCTAGTACAGGCTAATAAAGAGATCCTAGGCATAATCGGTAATTTAGAAAGTCTCTTAGGGAAAGGACTAGCTATCGATTATAAGGGTTATAATTAACTGCTTACGTATAGGACTAGCTAGGCGGCCTTAGAAATCGACTAGGGGGACTAGACTAACTAGGACGAGTTTAGCATCGAGGCGTTTAATAGCCTGCTTAGCGAATTAGCAATTAATAAGGAGATAGGCATTTGCTCTAGTATTATAGAGAGATAAGGCTTAAAAAGCAATTCTATTAATTTAAACTTAACTATTAATAGTAAACGACTCTCTTACTTTCCTCTCTATACGTAAGACTTTTAGGACTATTAAAGAGCCTTATAATAGTCCTACTCTTTTCCCGAATCCGAGTCTTTAGAGGTAGTTAGTAGCAGTATTAGCGTCCTCCTTAAGCCCGAGATCCAGGCTTAGTCGGAGCAATCTTTAGCTATATAGCCCTTTTTTCTATAGATAAAGCACGTACTATTATCCTAGTAGACCTTCTTTTTATCCTTAGAGAGAGCCTTGCCTTTTTCCTTAGATATTATCGTTAGGGTCTTTTTATTTTCCCCTGCTAGCTTATCTTTATAGCAGGGAGTATAACTACTTAATTGCTAGGTCTCCTATTAGATAGTATCTCTCTTTTAGCAGTAGACCGAGTCCTTAATATAGCTGCAAAAATCTTTATAGGAGAGGTTATTATCCTTAGTCTTAGTTAATAGGCTAGAGTCTAGGTTAGTCGGAAAGTAGTCCTAAAGCGTATACTTTATTTAATTAAATAGTATATAGGTCTTAGCAGCTAGGTTATCGAATTCTATAATAAATTCCTAGATCTTTTATTTACTAGAGATCGAGAAGTTTAAATAGTAGAGGCGCTTAGCAGCCTCTGCGAACTTATTAGGATTGCTATAGGCGGACTTAAGATACTAAATTATCTTAGCTAGCCTAGAGAAGGGTTGTTCCGTAGAGTCGTACTAGGTCTCGAGGGTCTTGCAAGCCTTGCCCTTAAGAGAGCGAAATAAAAAGCCTATCCTATCTTCCTTATCCTAGAAGGTAGCTTTATTAGTCCTTATCTTATCTTTTAAGTTAGTTAGAAAGGCGTTAAACTCGCCCTTTTTTCTAGAGAACGTTTTAATATCCTTGCAGCGAATCTTAGCTAAGTTAGAGTAAGCTAGGTTTAGTTATCTAATAGTAGCAAAGATAGGCTATATAGCCTTTCTAGAGGGGACGAAAGCAGTAGATCGATCCGCAAAGGCTATTAAGGCTTCTCTATAGCGGGCGGGCTTAGGGGTCTATTAACTCTATAAGTCGGCAATCTGCTACTAGAGAGCCGCTAACTAGGACTATAGGTCCTAGTTAGTCGGGGTTATTAAGGAAGAAGCTATAATTAAATAGTCTTTATCCTTAATCTCGTAATCTTAGTCTTAGGGGTTGTATTCTAATTCTCTCGAGGCTAATCTTGCAGAGCGTTAAGGAAAGGTCTGGTCTTGGCTTCTAGATATATATCGGGAAGCGGGTCTAAGTCTTAGGTCTTATTCCTCGGAGCCTAATTAAATAGTTTAAAGGGTCCGGGAGTCTTCTAGGGTCTTAGCTGCCTATCTTAGCAATAGAAGGTCGTAGTCTTAGTTTTAGGTTATATTATACGGGTATTTTGCGTCTTTATACGGGACGTAAGGCTAATACGTATTTATAAACCGCTTATTAGCGATATATTAATCTTAGAATAGTATAACGGCCTTAAAATAACAAGTAAATATATTATAGGCACTATAAATAAAGATTCTAAGATAAAGAGAAAAAAGAGGAAAAGGGGCATAAAGCTATGCGTACTAAGGATAGCTATATATACTGCTACACGTAACCCAGGGTCTGTCAGGGCTTTAATTAAATAGTTCGTGCCCTTTAATTAGTCTTATAGATACGTGGCCTGAGAGTTAGTGTGTACGGCGCGTAATACTAGCTTTATATCTAATATTAGCTAAGAATCGTCTTAATATCGAAAGGGGATACTTATAATCTTGCATTTTAATCCCTGCAATAAGTAGCAGAAGCAACTCTTAACTATAGCTAAATCCTATTCCTAATAGGTATTAGTTATAAGCGGCTATTAAGCTAGACGGGAGATATACTAGTAATAGGGGACTATCCTTATTACCTCCCTATGCAGACGCCTATAACTTAGGGTTTATAGATTTTATCGCAACCTGCCTAGCGTTTTAGGAGTCTTTATTATTATTATTAGAGTCTTTAGTATAGTTATAGCTAGGAATAGGCGATAACTTAGTATTGTTAATAGTAGTATGCGTTTTAGAGCCTAAGGTATTAATAGCAAGCTGCTTAATAAGGAGGCTAGGACACTTATATAAAATTAGCTTAATGCTCTCTACTAAATATCGCGAACTTATTTTAAAATCGTAATTAAATTAGCTAAAATTCTGCTTATTTTAACGCGTATATAGAGGAGGAACTAGAGGGATATTGCTATTATTATTATTATTACTACTAATAACTATCGTTTCTTTTATTAAGGTATCTTCGCCTAAAGGCCTACTTTCTCTACTCCCCTGCTTGCCCCTATGCCCCCTCCCCCTGCCCCTACCCCTATGCTTCTTAGCTAGCTTTAGTAGTATTTCTAGAATATTTCGTTAGCCTTACGTAATAATTTTAGAAGGTATTACTGCTATTTCTATTAGAGTTTAGTTATACTTATTTTTAATAATAATAATAATGCTTTGCTGCTTTATTAGGAGTATAGAAGGAAGAAGAAAAGAAAAAGTATAAAAGGAAGAGAGGGAACGAATTTATTTTGCAGGGTAGGTTATATATACGCGTACGAAAAGCAAGAAATATAGTAAGTACGCACTATAGCCCTACTACCTTACGAAAGACTAATTCCTTTCCCTTTACCCTCTTTCTTTTACTATTTTCTTTTTTATATACTTATTTATTTTTCTTCTTTTCTATTTTTCCTATATACTATTTTCTTTTATGCTTTTCTTCTTTTTATTTATTTCTTTCCCCTATAACGATTTAATAATAAAAAGAGGACTACTAGTATATAAACTATATATAATACGAATTATTTACGCGTTTTAACGCGTATCTGCCCCTAAAGGAAATAACTAGGGATAGGTACGCATAGATAAAGCATTTAATTATATAATAGGGCTATAGTTAGGCAGTGCTTATAGTATAATTAGATCGAACTTAGTCCGAGATTAGAAGCGGATTATAGGGAGATTAGGAAGATAAAGCAGGAGAAAAGGATTAGGATTAGGGAAATATATATATAAACTCTGCCTTTTTCCTTTATAAAAGAGAAGAGAGATAGATATAAGCAGATATTAATAGATTAAGGACCCGAGCTAACTTAAGCAGAGTCCTTTTTTGTATTATACTAATATATATTAATGCCCTACCTATAATTAATATAAGCTAGGAAGGATTTAGGCTAATTAGTAAAATTATTAATATATAATACGTATAGAAGGAAACTTTGCTAGAAAATACTAAGTCGTAAATAAACGTAGAAGAACTAGGAGCAACCGTCCTTAATTGCAACTCTATTAATAGCAAACTTTGCCCGAAGAAATGCTAGCTATATTAGAAAACTAGAGCGGGAATCTAACGCATTAGGGGTAGGCAAAATTTAATAGCGTTCTAAGGTTATACTTTCCGCGTTATAGTTATAAACGGAAAGGAGTTCTATTTAATATAAAGGAATTAATAAAGAAACAATACTAAGTCGAACTAAAGAGGAGTAATAAATAGAACTACTAAGAAGAGAGAAAAAGGAAAGGAGAGAAGCTCCCTGCTAGCTAGCTATATACCTCTCGAGGTCGGCTGTTAGTAATAAGCCCGTACTAATACGAGCCTATCCTATCCTAGCTAAGCTAGAGGGTCTACCTATCGCGTACTTATAATCCCCCTATATAAATATAACTGGGTTAAAGACCTAGTCCTTTATATTTATATCCTAAATATATTTATACAAATATATAATTATTTTTAGAATAAACTATACTCTTTATATTAGGAAAGCAAGAATCTCTTCTATTAATTCTTTTTAGCCTAGATAAACTAGCAAATAAAAATTATCTGCCTAGCCTAATTTATTTATTTTTTTTTTCGCCTAGCTATGCTTTAAATTTTTTTTCGCCTAGCTATACTTAAAATTTTTTTCCTAGCTATACTTGCTTGAATTTTTTTTTGCCTAATTTGCCTGCTAATTTTTACCCTAGCTAGCCTAGTATATTATAGGATTATTTTTTAGTTCTAAATTCCTATCTAGCTTATATTACTGCCTGCGCTAAGTTTATATACTCGCCTTTTTGCCTCTTATTAAAAGGGTAGTTAGTTTATATAAAGGCTGCTAAAGCCTAGGCAGCTTAACCTGCTTTCTATACTAGCTTTATATCTAATACTAGCTAAAAATTATCTTAATATTAGAAAGGGATATTTATAAAATCGTAATATAATCCCTAGAAAGAGTAGTAAAAGCAACTTTTTACTATTACTAAATCCTGCTCTTAATAGGCATTAGTTATTAAGGGCTACTATATAAGCCGGGATATATATTAAAAGCATAGTAATATCCTAGTAGCTTTACTATATAGATAACCCTAACTTAAGGTTTGCGGATTATAATACTAGGAGCTGCTAGGTATTTTTAGTATTCTGATTATTATTACTAGCGTTTTAAGCGTTAATATAGCAGAGAAAAAGCGCTAACTTAATATTATTAAAGGTAGGGAATATCTTAATAGCTAAGGTATTAATAGTAAACTATTTAATAAAAAAGGAAGGAGAGCTATATAAAATTAGTTTAAAACTCTTTTTTAAACGTTATAAAATCTTTTCTAAAATTGCAACTAAATCGGATTAAAATCCTATATAATTTAACGTATACGCAGAGTAAGCACTAGCAAAACTTTATTATTATTATCTTCCTCTTTATTACTGCTTATAACTATAGTTTTGCATATTGCAGATATTTTATTGCCTGCTAGCCTTAACCTATTACCCCTACTAGCCCTATAGCCCCCCCCCTTCCCTTACTCCTGCGTTTTTTTACTATTTTTAGTAGTATATCTAAAATCTTTCTAGAATATTTTATTAGCCTTATATAATAATTTTAGGAAAGTACTATTGCTATTTCTATTAGAGTTTAATTATACTTACTAGTAAAGTTAATAAGATTTTTTTTACGCTTTCTTAAGAATATAGAAAGAAGAAGAAAAGAAGAAGTATAAGAGGAAAAGAGGGAATAAATTTATTTCGCGGGGTAAGTTACGTATACGCATATAAAAAGCATAAAATATAGTAAGTATACACTCTACTATCCTATAAAAGACTAATTTCTTTACTCTTTTTCTATTACTACGTTCTTCTTTATATACTCGTTTATTTATTTCCTATATAATTTCTTCTTTTCTATTTTTCCTATATATAGTTTCTTTTCCTATATTTTTCTTCTTATTTATTTTCTTTCCCTTATAACAATTTAATAACAAAAAGAGGACTACTAGTATATAAATATAACTATATATAATATAAATCGTCTACGCGTTTTCATATATTCCTGCCCCTAAAGGAAATAACTAAGGATAGGTATATATAGATAAAGCATTTAATTATATAATAAGGCTATATTTAAGCAGTACTCGTAGTATAATCGGATCGAGTTTAACTTAAGATTAGAAGGGGATTATAAGGAGATTAGGAAAACAAAGCAGAAGAAGAGGATTAGGATTAGGGAACTATATATATAAAGTCTAGCCTCTTCTCTTAAAGAAGATAGAGATATAGAGATATAAGCATATAGCAATAGATTAAGGACCCGAGCTAACTTAAGCAGAGTCCTCTCTTGTATTATACTAATATATATTAATGCCCTACTTATATTTAGCCTCTCTTTTATTTAGATTATAGATAATACTATACCCTTTATATTAGCATTCCTTATAGAAATTAACTATCTAACTAGTATAAAGTAGAAGCGCTCTCTACCCTTAAATATAAGGGAGCATAGAAATTATAAACTAGTACTTTAACTAAAAGCTGCGGTTTTATATATCTAAGCACTAAGATAATTAGAGTAATTTTCTTTCTGCCCTTAACTTTGCGCATAACTCCTTATAGCACGTATTTATTAGTATAGCTCTACTAACTATTACCCTTAGTAAAAATATATAGAACCCGCTCTCCCTAGTTATCTCCTATACTAATACGTTAGATAATACGCTTATAGCTATTATAGCTAATTTTATTACTATAGTAGTAAAAGTATAGTAGTAAGCTTACGATTAATCTAATACTGCGTAGTAGTAATAGAAATATTAGGCTAATAAGAAGCATTAGGAGGTCGACTTTATTATTAGAAATAAGGTTTTCCTTAGTTATAAAGGTTTTGCTATAACTACCCTAATTACTCGCCTCGATACCTAGTAGTCCGGACCTTTTATAGTAACTATGGAAAAGGGTTATAGCTATATACTAGATCTGCTAGATAGCTATAAAATAACTAACCTTTTTTACGCGGACTAATTAAGAAAGGCAGCCTAAGACTTAATGCTTAACTAAACGCAGCTACTACTTAAACCTAAGCTTATTAATAAAACGCCTAAGTAGGAAGTCGAAAGTATTTTCTATAGTTATTTATTTAAAGCCCGCTGCTAACTATAGTATTAAGTCGCTTAGCAGGGTTATAATCCTAATAAGGCATAGTATCCTATAAGAAACTTTTAGCATACGCTAATAGTGCTAAAATTATACTATAATTAATATCTAGATTTACTTAGACTTTTAGTTAATTTGCAGCGCTAGTGTATATTCGCCAGAACTAGGGACGCAACTACGGAATGCGGAATAACCTGTTTCCGCATAAGCCCCTTTCTCCTAACTAACTTAGCGATAGTTATAGTTATAATGCACGCAAACCCCTTTCTGCTAGATATTCTATATTATCCCTATTATAGTATATATTACCCCTTTCCGCATAAGTATTATGCCCTTTTAGATAGGAGATAGGAGCATAATAGGGGCAGTATAGAAGAGGAAGTAGATTACCCCTAAACTTAGCACGAGGAGTATATAATATTAGGATAAGTTTATACTAAGATCGTAGCGATAATAGTTTAAAGGAGAAAGGGGGCGGCTATATATTTAGATTATATAGAGTTTAGGATAATTATATATTACCTCTAGTTTAACCTAGATGCCTTTAAGAATTTATATATATATTATTTTCCTCTCTAATAGAAGAAGAAAGAGATAGATATAAGCAGATATTAATAGATTAAGGACCCGAGCTAACTTAAGTAGAGTCCTCTCTTATATTATACTAATATATATTAATGCCCTACCTATACTAATTAGTATTACTATTAGCTATTAATATAAGTCCTATATCTAATAATATATAGATTAGCTAGACTAGGTTGCCCGTTTCTAAGCTAAGAAAGCTAATAGACCTCCTAGATACGAACGGACTCCTAGAGTGCGCGGTTTTAACTATCTAGGAACTTGCGACTATATCGACTATTCGGAGAAGCAATATCGAGACTAAGGAGGAACGGACTCCTATAGCCTATAGTTTTAATCCCTTAGAAACCTATCTCGATACTAGATAAAGATACCCGTAAAATCGATACGAATCCTTATCGATAATAACTAGGATATTAGCAGAAATTACTATAGAAGGTAATCGATAATAACCCTAGAATACCGAGTTCGCTTAGGAGATCGCATAGATTAACCTCTAGGATCTCGCAAAAAAGATAAAAAACGCCTTAATTAAATAAATCGAAAACTAGGATAAACCCGTCCCGAATTTATATTAAGATCTAACTAATATCGAACTCTAGATCTTATATTTTATAAAATTATCTAAGAGCTCTAGCACTTTTCTCCTTAAGGATTTTTAGGATGCTTTCGAAGGCTAGGACGAAAATATCTAGGAATTAGCGGATCCTAGAGTAACGAAATTGCTAAAAAGTTTCCTTAGAGGCAGAGGATTCTTTCTAGGACCTAGGAATGCAAAAATAGGACCCCTTTTTATACGGATCCTAAACTAGGAACGACTTAAGCAATAGCTGCTTTTAATATATTAATAAGCGCAATTCGAAAAAGGCACCCGACTGCCTTACTATGCCCTTTTATAGGGGATATAATAACCTCTAACTAGAAACTTACCGAATTCGAATCTATCCCTATTGCTAACTAGAGGGCGAATACTACTAATTCGGAACCCTTTACTACCGCGTTTAAGAGAACCTTTACTTATTCCCTAAACGAACCCCTAAATAACTTAATCTATAGAACCTACGATAGATAAAAATATTCCCTAAGGACGAACTTAATACCTAACGTTATATTAATTCTAAAACCTACCTATATAAAATACTGCTTTTCCAGAACCTAACTAGAATAATATAAGAACTCTATAGGAAATCGCTTCGAGTTTAATCTAACTTTAGGAAAAGTCTAAATCGATCCTATTTAAATTTTATATTAAGTTACCCCCGAAATCGACTCCTAACTTGCCTATTAATAATAATATTACGACTAAATTTACTAAAGTCTAGGATAAGATAAAGAACTTTATAGGGAAACTATATAATTTGCTTAACGATATTATCCGTTTATTTTTTAACGTTTGTTTTTCCTTAAAGATTGCCCCTAGATATTTTTATTTAATTTTCCCTCGTATTTAGACTAGTCGCGCATAGCAGTACTTTATAGATTATATTAGATAGCATAATACCTTCGAGATGCAATATAACTAACTTAAGAAGTACTTCGAGTCGGATATTAATTACGCATACTATTTTACCGACTAGATATCGACTATATTTTAATCCGTTTGCAGGACGAATTCGGAACTATCCCTATACGAAGTTCTCTAGAAATTATTCGATAAACTAGAGTTATATTAATAAGCCCTCGGAAAGGGATATAAAGGAGATACTCCCTTGCGCATAATACTTATTAATATATACTAAGGAGTACTAGAACTTAAATTTACGCTATTCCGACTAGCTAAAGATATCGAGAACTTGCGAGCAGATTTGCAATCTATACTAGAAATATCGATTATAAAGAATAAAGCCGAATAGATATTATAATAGAGCGCAATTTATTATCTAGACTATAGATATTAGAATAATATATAAAATTAGTTAGAAGATAGTTCGAAAATAACCTAAGTTTAATCCGATTTTAGACTAAATAAGAACTAGACTCGGAAGTATTTTATATATAGCAAGGTTAGTTGCTAGTCGACTAAATACCCGCCTAAAGAATAAAAGCAGGCGAAGACCTTATATATAATATACTGCGAATTTTTAGATAACGGCCCTTAGGATTTCGCAGCCTATATTACGGCATTCGAAGGACTTAAGATATATAATAAAGAATAGCATGCGATTAACAATAACCCTAAGGATATTTTAAGGCAATAGGAAGCCTCTTAGTTTCTTTCTACGTTAGCATTTATGCACCTTCTTACTAGATACGACCCGAAGTTAGACGTAATAGAACCCGTACTAGCTTTGCAATTTCTTCTCGAGGATCGATATTCCTAATAGTCTTTTTAGGGAATTATAATCGATACTAGTACTATATAGATTTCGACTGCTAGACGAAATTAGGTTAAAGCCCTATAGAAAATAATGCTGTATCTTATAGTTAATAAAGCATCTGCTAGCACTAATTCTATTAAATTCGGCAAAGGATAAAGCGTACTTATACTTAGCGATATAACTATTAAAACTCTATTCGGTAATATTATTTTTTACGTTCTTACTTCGCCTACCCCTTTTCTTCTTTTTTTAGCAGATATAGATCGCTTAAAGATTTTCTTCTAGAATATAATAAACGAGCTTATTAGCTAGGATAAAACGCTGCTAGTCGTTTGCAAATAGGGATACCCTTAGTTCTTCCTTTAACCTAAAGACGCTGCGATTTCGTTCCTAACTAAATCCGAAATTAGGACGATCTACTGCTAATTTAGACACCCTATAGCACGATAGTTATACTAACTTCTATCTAGAGCTAGATATAAAATACTTATAACTACTCTCGAGAGCATTTCGAAGTTCTGCTAATATTATTAGTTATATAGTAAGGCACCTAGCCGATTTAAGTTCACGCTTTATAATAATAAAGAGTTTAATTTCGAAATTATTATAGATATTATATACCTAAGTAGAAAACTAGTTCTTTACGTTATTAACGCTATAATATCTTTTTAAGCCGCCCGATTCCTGCGTTCGATATCGATAAAAGATACCTAGGAAGCGTTAAGGACGATATAAATCGATACGTACTTAGGACCCCTAGATTCGCTCTAATATAATATAGGCACGAACTTTTTATCTAAGGAATTCTAGAATAAATTAAGATAAATAGGAATTACCTGCTAGCAAGTACTAGTAGAAGCGCATTAGTCTATAAGGAAGGTTAAAAAATACTATACTCCCCTCTGCCGGGCATATAAGATCCTTAGTACTAAAATCGGAGCAATAACGGGAAGAGATTCTATTCTCTAAATAGCAGTTAAAGCTATAAATAATACTGCTAGCCCGGATAGTTTAGTTCTAACTCTGCTTATTTTCAGTGCATATCTAAGGATTACTTAGGATTCTCTACCCTTAAAAACTACTCGAGAATAGGCTAAAGCCGTTTAGAAAGCAATAATAAGTCTTCGAGAAATTATAGTATCTCGATAACTAAAAGAGGCGCTATCTACTAGGAATAGCCCTAATATAATAACGCTCTTTTAACTCCTATTATAAAGCTAGGTTAAGGTTTAGAGAGAAAAGGACGGCTAGACTAGTCCTTTTACCCTCGAGGCTATCGACGGCTATAACGTTACGATTCGGTCCCTAACTAGTCTCTAGGTCTTTCGGTTAATATATATACAACCTTACTTTTCGGATAACCCCTAACTAAAGGATGCCTAGGAATAGGATAAAAACGACCCGAAACCTGCCTAAAAATAGACCCGGTTCTTATAGCGTTTAAAGGTTTAACTGCTATAATTACTAATAACCTTAACCTAATTTATATCTAAGAAAGAATAGGACGACTTCGCGCTCTCTTTTTGTTTCCGCGCAGAAGGCAGGATTATAACCCCTAGACCCCTGTTTAAAGCATTAGACTAAAAGGAGATTATAGACCTTATAGGCTGCGGTATTTTCTCTTTCGAACAGTTCGATCCCGCCTAGTATAAAGGAGTTCGGATTTTTCGTGCCCGACTTATCCGCGAAGTTAAGGACAAAACAACTAATTACCCGTACAAAAAATTACGACTAATTATTGCAGGATATAATAATAATAGAAAGAAGGAGATCCTAACCTAGTCTCCTACAATCTAAAGGGTTAGCTAATAATTGCTTTTAGCTCTAGCTCCTACGTATATCGCTTAGGGGATAAAGTTATGCTTTTGCGATATTACCTAGGCCTATCTATAATCCTAATCGATACTCGAATAAATAATCCTCGCAAGCCTTCTAAAAGAACTCTAGGATAAGTACCCTCCTTAGACGATTATCCGTATTATTAAGCCGTTATATAGTATTATAGAATCCGGAGTTTATTAGTTTTAGACCTATTTCGAGCACTATATTTAATAGCTTTATATGCGACCCTTTACGTTCGATAACTGCCTTCTCCTATTATATTCTAGCTATACTTATTTTAGTCTTATTAGGATGCAAACTAACGATACGATTATTCTTAGCACTAATTCTTTCTATAAATATAAGGAGGCCGAGCTAAATTCCGCCCGAATTCGCTCTAAACCCTAGGTAAACTTAACCCCTAGCAGCGTAACGGATTTTAATAGTTCCCGGCTATATCTTATATCGAATTCGCTAGCGATTCGATAAAAAGGCTAGGCTGCTAAGATTAAAGTTATTAATTATTCCCGGCCTGATTTTGCTTAAAGCTACCTCGAATAACGTGCGCGAGGAGGCTATATTGCGTCCGTTTGCTAACTAGAGGCTGCGTTCGACCTATCTATTGCCGCAAGGCAACACTAACCTTCTAAGGAAGACTACTAGAGGATTAATAAGCGGCTATAATAGTAGAAGGATAATTAGCAGCGTAGATTAATATATTATATATATCCTACTTAACCTTTTAGCACTTAAATTATTTATTTTTATAGACGGATTACTTGCAAATAATAACGACTTATCCTTGCAAATTAGATACGTTATCGTCCTAGGCAACGAAAATAGGATAGCAAATAAATTCGTTATAAAAGGAAACGTCGTCTATTAGAGTTCTATAAAATATAAGA
Organism: Ophiocordyceps polyrhachis-furcata BCC 54312; assembly: GCA_001633055.2. Lineage (NCBI taxonomy): Eukaryota > Fungi > Ascomycota > Sordariomycetes > Hypocreales > Ophiocordycipitaceae > Ophiocordyceps > Ophiocordyceps polyrhachis-furcata. The sequence goes on along the minus strand of LKCN02000011.1, from coordinate 2,400,190 downwards.
GGATTACCTAGAGTATCCTCGCCTCGGAAATATATAGCATATTATTAGGATTCGATATTAGAATCTCCCTAGCAACTACTCTAAATCGCATTATAGCCGAGCTAGGATTAGCCCGAGTTCCTATTATATTATGCATAGATTCTTTCTCGCTCTACGAGTGCCTCGTTAAGCTTAGAATAACGAAAGAAAAACGACTTATAATCGATATTATATCTATCCGAGAGTTATACGAGGGGCGAGAGATTAATAAAATCCGATAAATCGCGGGAAAGGATAATCCCGCGGATGCTATAATAAAAGCGACCCTAAACAAGACGCTAGAACGTTTTATAGATATAAATAAGGCTACTATCTCGCTAGAGGGATTTATAACGAGGAAGGAGGTAAACTAGTATAATATTAGTTCGAATCCGAATAAGATTCGATCCGATAAAAAAAGAACTGCTAGTATATATTCGCTAGAACTAGGGACGTAACTATAGAATACGGAATAACCTATTTCCGCATAAGCCCCTTTCTCCTAACTAACTTAGCAATAGTTATAGTTACGATGCACGCAAACCCCTTTTTGCTAGATATTCTATATTATCCCTATTATAGTGCATATTACCCCTTTCCGCATAAGTATTATGCCCTTTTAGATAGGAGATAGGAGCATAATAGGGGCAGTATAGAAGAGGAAGTAGATTACCCCTAAACTTAGCACGAGGAGCATACGATATTAGGATAAGTTTATGCTAAAATCGTAGCGATAATAGTTTAAAGGAGAAAGGGGGCGGCTATGTATTTAGATTATATAGAGTTTAGGATAATTATATATTACCTCTAGTTTAACCTAGATGCCTTTAAGAATTTGTATATATATCGTCTTCCTCTCTAATAGAAGAAGAAAGAGATAGATATAAGCAGATATTAATAGATTAAGGACCCGAGCTAACTTAAGCAGAGTCCTCTCTTGTGTTATACTAACATATATTAATGCCCTACTTACAGCTAGATTAAGTATACTATAATAAACGTAGAATATAATAATAATAATAATAATAATATAACGGCCTTTATAAGTAATACTACGCGCTAGCAATAATATTCCTAACCTTAATACGCATATTAAGGCCTTTAGCAAGGGGTAATATTACGCGCCTTTGCCTAATCCGTACTTATAGTTATATAATCTAACTATAAATAGCGGAACTCGATAGAAGCACTAGTTATATAGTGCGGGGCTATTATAGGGGGGGTTATAATATATAACTTGCCCTAGTCCGCGCCCGTATAAAAAGCTACGGACTCTGCTCTCTTTTGCCTATTTTCTTCTCTTTCTTCTTTATCTAAGAATATTCGTTTATAGTGCCTAATACACGTTTACTCGTTATGCCTGGCCGTAACATATAGTAGGGTATAGGGCAGCTGCCTGCTAGGGTGGCCTTGGGAATAAAGTGTTACGCGCCTCTGCCTAATCCGTATATTTAGTTACGTAATCCGACTAAAGATAGCAGAACCTAATAGAAGCACTAGTTATATAGTACGGGGCTATTATAGAGGGGTTATAATATATAACTTGCCCTAGTCCGCGCTTATATAAAAAGCCACGGACTCTGCCCTTATTTGCCTATTTTCTTCTCTTTCTTCTTTATTTAAGAATATTTATTTATAGCGCTTAATATATATTTAGTCGTTATGCCTAGCTATAATACTATTCTTAGAGTATTTCTCTGCTAGCGAGCGTTTAATTAAATACGTATTCTACTTTTACGTTTTATAAAAGACGAAAACTACTATACTTAAACCTTTAGTAATAAGACTACTAGAGTTAACTATAACCCTTAATAGAGTTATTTTTAAGTATAACTATTAACTAACTTTATCTATTAGTATAACTATAAACCCCGACCCGGCGTAATAATAAGACTATTATAGCCCTATAATTTAAGGATTTATATTTAGCAGAAATATACTAGTTTATTGCTCTGCTAGAATCGCCTTAAAAAACCCCTTGCTTATACTAATAAGACTAGAGTAGCGAGGCATAACCCTAGACTAGACTTTAACCCTAACCCTTTTTATTAATATAACCCTATAACTATAACCTAAAGAGATAGCTTTTTCTTTAGTATAGCCTAAGCCTATATAGGATAATATAAAGACTATATAGACTCTTATAGCTAAAATAACCTAGATAAGAGAGGAGATAGACTAACTATATTGCTCCTGCTCTCCTAACTAAGACTATAACTATTCCTATAAAAAGGCCTCTACTGCTTTTAAAGGGCCTTTTATAGGAAATTTTATAGCATTAGGCAAGGCCGCCTAGCGGATATTCGCTATAGTAAGCGACTCGAACCCTAATTACTCGGATAAGGCTAAATCCTACTATAAAAATATTAGGACCTTTTCTAAGAAAAAGGGCGAGTTTAGCGCTTTCCTAGTAAAGTTAAAAAATAAGATATAGACTAATTATTCTATATTCCGCAATAAAGAAGACTAGATATCTTTTCTTTTCTAGGCTTTTAAGGGCAGGGCTTAAAAGACTCTTAAGACCTAGTATAAGTTAAAAACCCGCCCTTTTTCCTGCTTAGCTAAGATAGTCTAAAGCCTCGAGTTAGCGTATAGCAACCCGAATAAATTTACTAAATCTATTAAAAGGCTATAGAGATTAAACTTCTTAACAACTAGTAAGTAGGATATCTAGGAGTTTATTGCAGAGTTTAATAACTTAGCTATAATAACCTAGATTCTTATAGACTAGTTAAAGTATTCTCTCTAAAACTACTTACTAGCTAGCCTTAACCTAAGCTTTTTAACTAAAGTTAAAAATAACTGCTTTTTATATAAGGAATACTATAAGGCTATTAAAAATACTATATTCTGCTATAAGAAAAAGGCAGTATAAAGAGAATCCCGCCCCCTAGCACGCGCTCCCTAATATAATAGAGTTCTTGTGTCTTCCCCCTTTAACTAGAAAAGAGCGGTTAGGGCTAAAGATAAGGGGTAGGCACTTATAGAAGATAAAAAACGGGTATATTAGGAAAATAGCACTTATTTTATCTGCAGGAAGAAAGGGCACTAGGTTAAAGACTGCCCTAATTGCTAGAAAGTCTCTAGGTTAAGGAGATAAGCAACGCCCTTACTTATAGCAAAAAAGACGGACTCTAATAGTAACGAGTTAGGAAAAGAGTAGGACTATTATAACTCCTTAATAGTCCTAAAGGTATTAGCAGAGAAAAGCTTAGGAAAGTTATTTACTATTAATAGTATAATTTAATCTAATAGTATTAGCCTAAATACTTCCTTTCTCTATAATACTGGAGCAGAAACTCGTCTTATAGTATCCCGAAGATTTGCTAAGAAGGCTATAAAAGGCCTTAGGGCTAAACTTTCCTCTATCCGCCTATTTCCTCTTATTAACTTTTAAGGCTATAATATAAGTATTATAGACTAGTACCTAACTGCTACTTTTATAATTTATAGTTATACGTTCCTATAAAAAACGTTTTAAGTTACTAATTATAACTAGGATATTCTTATTAGACTTAAATAGATAGCTAAAAAGCACTTCTTTCTTAACTATTCCTCCTAGCGTCTTATATAGCCTAATAACCTGCCTATGCTTGCGAAGTATTCCCTAGCAATAATTTTATAGAATCCGACCCTTAGTAGCAGAAAGATCGATCTAGCTATATATATAGATATTAAATAACTAGATAAGTTAATAAAGAAGAACAACTACTGCTACTAGATCTTGCAGAGGCAGTAGCAGAATAATAACCTAGTATTTCCTACTAGTTTAAAGAAAAAGTGCCTAACCCTAACTAATAACCCTAACCTAACTAATAACTCTAACCCGACTATAACTAATAATAATAACGCTGCCCTAAATAATAAGCTCCTCTAAGTATAATTAATTAAATCCCTCTAAGCAAACCCGTAATAGGCTTGCTAGAAGGATCTTACGCCCTTAATACTAACTATTCCTATGCCTTTTAAACTAGACTCTATACTAATTAGTAAGGAGATTATAAGACTCGCCCTAGCTAGCGTTATATACGCTAGGCAGAATATTCTCTTCCCTGCTAGTAAGGACCCGGACTATATAACCCTTATGCATAGTATATTTCCTCTAGCCCTTATATACCTAGAAGGCTTTTTTAGTAAGAAGGAAGCATATACCCTTACTAGCCCTTGCCCTAGTTATAATATTACGCTCGAACTCGATAAGCCTTTTAATCTTGCTAGCCTTTTTATATATAAAACGCTAGTTAAATACCTACTATTAGAAAAAGAGACTATTAACTACTTTCTTTTAATTAGATTTATCGAACCTAATACTAGCCTATATGCCGCGCTTATTCTTTTTGCCCCGAAGCTATACTTAATAGCCTATAGGTTTTATATCGATTACTGCTAGATAAACGATTATTTAAAGAGCCGGATCTCTCCTATGCTTTCTTTTAATAGTATTATATTTAATTGCTAGAAAGCCTAACGTTTTTCTAAGATCGATATAATCTAAGCCTTCTACTATCTTTATCTCGACCCTAACTCTAAATATCTAACTATATTCCGTATAAGATTTAGCATATTCTGCTAGAAAGTCCTCCTTTTTAGCTTAAAAGTTAGCCTAGCCTAGTTCTAGAATTTTATTAATACCTCACTCTATAACCTTTTAGACTAGTATACTAATACCTATACTAATAATATCTTAATCTACTTAGATAATAATAAGGAAGAAGCTTACTAGGAAGAATACTATAAGGTTATCTAGCGCCTTTACTAAGCGAATCTATAGGGAGATATTAAGAAGTCCTAGTTTAATATTATAAAGGTTAACTATCTTAGAGTTATGCTTTACGCAGGTATAGGAATTAGTATTAATCCCTATAAGATTTAAGCAATTATTAACTAGAAATTTAAGGACTTTTGCAATAGAAAGGCTATATATTCCTTCCTTAGCCTTTGCAATTTTATCCGGATCTTCTATTACTTTATAAGTAAGGCTGCTAAACCTTAAAACTATTTATTAAAAAAGGATAGCGATTTTTCCCTTAGACCTAAATAGCATAATGCTTTTGCCTAAATAAAAAAGCTCGCTATAAAGGCCCTAGTCCTAGCCTTCTTCTAACCTAAACTGCTAACCTGCTTTAAGACTAATGCATTTTATAATACTACTACTAGAGTTCTATAGCAGTAATAGCCTAATAATTTAACTTAAAAGCTAACTAGGTTCTTTTCTAAAATAATAACCCTAGCTAAGCGCGCTTACTTAATCTAGGACTGCAAATTCCTTATAGTAATCTAGAGCCTTAAGCACTTCTACTTAGAACTCCTTAGTTAGAAGTTTAATATTATTACGGATTATAAAGCTTTAGTGCATTTTGCAATAAAAACGCTCCTCTCTATATAATAGGTATAATAGTCCGACTTTTTAGCTTAATTCGATATATATTTCTTATACTGCCCTAGCTATTTAAATATAATTACTAACGCTTTATTATAGAAAACTGCTAAGTTGCTTACTATTAAAGCTAGAGAAAAAAAAGAACGCATATTTAGTATAATCCTAATAGAAAGACTTAGATTTAATATACCCCTAACTAACTCCCTAGCTATAACTTCTATAACTATCTATATAGTAACCCCTTTAACTAGAGCAGACCTAGTTAATCTAATCTAGAAGGAAAACGCTGCTTAGAACTTTAGTCGCTAAAGCACTCTGCTAATTATCCTAGAGAAAGCTGCTAATAGTATATTCCTCTGTACTATACTAATCCGCGCTGCCTATAAGCCCGCTATATTCGCGCACGCAGGCTAGAATAAGTTATTAAATCTTATTAAGCAAGATTATTACTAGCCTAGTATAAAGCAGGATATTCGCTAATATATTTATAACTGCTATAACTATTAGAGGAATAAGATTCCCTGCAATAAAATACCCAGGCTTTTCTATCCTCTGCTAATTCTAACGACTATTTAGGAGCATATAGCTTATAATAGCAAGATAATGCTAAAAGATCGCTATAGATATAACTATATTTAAACCTTTATTTGCAAACTTAGCAGGATTATTGCTATACTGCTTAGCAAGAAGACTAATACTGCTAAAATCCTTGCTAAATAATACTTCTAGTTGCTATATTGCTTCTTTTGCCTCCTTCTTATTTAGATTATAGATAATACTAGACCCTTTATATTAGCATTCCTTATAGAGGTTAATCGTCTAACTAGTATAAAGTATTAGTATAAAAGCGCTCTCTACCCTTAAATGCAAAGGAGCGTAGAAGTTATAAACTAGTACTTTAATTAAAAGCTGCGGTTTTATATATTTAAGCACTAGGATAATTAGAGTAATTTCCTTCCTGCCCTTGACTTTATATATAATTTTTTATAGTACGCCTTTATTAGTATAGCTCTACTAACTATTGCCCTTAGCAAAAATATATAGAACCTGCTCTCCCTAGTCGTTTCCTATACTAATATATTAGATAAAACGCCTATAGTTATTATAGCTAATCTCGTTGCTATAGTAGCAAAGGTATAGTAGCAGGCTTATAACTAATCTAACGCTGCGTAGTAATAATAAAAACGTTAGGCTAATAAGAAACGTTAAGAGGTCGACTTTATTATTAGAGATAAGGTCTTTCTTAGTCGTAAGGGTTTTGCTATAACTGCCCTAATAACTCGCCTTAATGCTTAGTAGTCCGGACCTTTTATAGTAACTATAGAAAAGGGTTATAGCTATATACTAGATCTGCTAGATGTTACGCGCCGCGCCCTAGCACACTGCAGCACCTAGTACGAGGAAGGATACAGGACCCCTAACCCCTGTAAGCCTGTAGTGGACCCGTTACATTAGGTGACAAGCCCTCCACAACGCACACAAAAAGGGCTTACAGCCCAACCACCCTTTCCTAGTTCTTTCTTTCCTCTTTATCTTAGAATATTCGTTTATAGTGCCTAATATACGTTTGCTCGTTTTGCTGGCCGTAACACTAGATAGCTATAAGATAACTAACCTTTTTTACGCAAACTAACTAAGAAAGGCAGCCTAAGACCTAATGCTTAATTAAACGCAGCAGCTACTTAAACTTAAGCTCGTCGATAGAACGCTTAAATAGGAAGTTAAATATATTTTTTATAGTTATTTATATAAAGCCTGCTACTAACTATAGTATTAAGTCGCTTAGCAGGGTTATAATCCTAATAAGGCATAGTATCCTATAAGAAACTTTTAGCACGCGCTTATTATACTATAATTATACTATAATCGATATCTAGATTTACCTAGACCTCTAGTTAATTTGCAGCGCTAGATTTAGTATACTATAGCAGATATAGAATATAATAATAATAATAATAATAATATAGCAGCCTTTGCTAGTAATGCTTTACGTTAATAATAATATTTCTAACCTTAATATATATATTAAGGCCTTTAGCAGGGGGTAATATTATACGCCTTTGCCTAATCTATATATTTAGTTATATAATCTGATTAAAGATAGCAGAACCCGATAAAAGCACTAGTTATATAGTACAGGGCTATTATAGAGGGGTTATAATATATAACTTGCCCTAGTCCGCGCCTGTATAAAAAGCCACGGACTCCGCCCTTTTTTGCCTATTTTCTTCTCTTTCTTCTTTATCTAAGAATATTTGTTTATAGCGCCTAATACACGTTTACTCGTTATGCCCGGCCGTAATATAAAGGAGATAAGAGGAGATAAGGGAAGGGTAAGTAGGGATAACTTAGCGCGGAAAGTAGGGGAGGGGGAGGGGAGGGCGGTAAGGGCGAAGGGGCGGCAGAATTAGAATAATAGTAAATCCGCTCTAGGGGGGGTATATAAACCTCTCCTTTCTTCCTCTCTCTCTCTCCTTCCTTCTTCCTCTTTTATTATCTTATAAGGTAAGGGCCCCTTGACTCGAGAGGTTAGCCTGCTATTAGGTCGACTAATATAATTATATAAGGCGGCGTGCTAATATATAACCCTATAAGTAACTTAATATTAGCAGTATAATAATAATAATAACTTCTAACTTAGTAAAAAATAATAGCCCTACCCCTTACTATAATCCCTACTCGATTAATACTAGCAGTAGTAGAGCCTAATAGACTAAGAGCAGTGCCTTATAGGGCATATATTAATAGGCTTATTAAGAAAGGGCAGGTTTACTAGGATTAAACTAGTAAGTACGCCCAGGGGTTATATAGTAAGAGCGAAAATTAACTAAAAATAAGTATTTGCTTAGCTAGTTATTATTATTATATAACTTTATAATAAAAATACTAAATAGTAAGTTAGGAGCAGAAGGCTTATAAAGAGGGAGAGAGGCTAATAATAATAAGTAATAAACTTTACTATTATAGAGAAAGGATAGGCAGCGATTAAATTTACTACTAAAGGAGGAACTACTAATATAGCAGAAATAAGTGTCACGCGCCGCGCCCTAGCACACTGCAGCACCTAGTACGAGGAAGGATACAAGACCCCTAACCCCTATAGGCCTATAGTAGACCCGTTATATTAGGTAACAAGCCCTCTATAACGCATATAAAAGGGCCTATAGCCTAACTACCCTTTCCTAGTTCTTTCTTTCTTTCCTCTTTATCTTAGAATATTTATTTATAGTGCCTAATATACGTTTGCTCGTTTGCTAGCTATAACACTATTCTAAGACCTCTTCTCCGCTAACAAGCTTTTAAGAAATACGCAACTACTTCTTATATTTTACAGAGACGCTAAATACTATAAAAGAGTATAACCCTGACTAAGCAGTTAGTACGACTCGAGTCTATTTATATCTAGCTAAGATAAGCAACCCTATTAATCTGCTAGGCTTATATTAAAGACTCCTTTACCCGCTTAAATAAGATTAGAGCAATAAGATATAATAAGGCCTCCTTAGCTCTAGACTCCCCTAGTAATAGCTTTACTTACTATAAGAGTATATATAATAATACAGCTATAAAAAGCTTAATAAAAAATATATATAAGTACTTCTATAAAGACAAGACCTATCCTATTTTATAGCCCTTTTAAAACGCTTTAAAATGCATATCTTCTTATCTTAAACAGATAAGAAATAAGCTTATAAAAAAGACTTAAAACATATATACAGCCTAATTCGTACGTATACCCCCCCCTAAAGCATAAGCGCTTATAGCGGGGTAGGTACGTACCTACAGAGGCTATAGCGGGCACGTTATAGCGGTTATAGCGGGTTAGATCGATCGGATCGATTGGATTAATCAGATCGATTAGATTAGTCAGATCGCTACAAGTCTTCCTCTAAATTGCCGATCTTCTAAGTTAAATATCTTAAGAAAGAAAATACCTTAAAACAGAGGAAAAGTAGTAACATATAAGTACGTTAGAGTACTATAAGTAGAAACTTTAAAGTATCTCGAGAAGTACCTTTATTTCTGAAAAATTGTCTATAAAAGGAGGAGGGTTTTCCTACCTACTTAGAAGAATTATTAGCATTAGCTTTTTTTACCTTCTTAATAAAACACCTCTCCTGCCTCCAATTCTTCTTTAATTTCCTCTTTCAGACTATTACGTGATTCCTCTTCTTCTTTTCTATTACGTGATCACCTTCCCGATTCGTCAACTTTTCATCTACTGCTTGTATAACCTTTTGACTTACTTTTACGCCTAACTTATTAGAGGTAATCTAGAGTATACTAGTAGATATAGCCTAGCTTAGGGCAGAAATCTACAAACTAAACTAATAATTATTATCCTAAGACTAGGATTGCATAAAATATATAGGGTCTATAGCTTTTAGCGGCCTAGATACGTTCCTAGCGTCTAGGAAAGCAGCCTAGTGTAAGTTTAGGATAGTAGGCACCCCGAACCTAGACTACTCGGAGAAAGCAAAATCCTAGTATAAGGATATTAGGACTTTCTCTAGGAAAAAGGCGAGTTTAATAGTTTTCTTATATAGTTAAGAGATAAAATATAAATTAATACTATGACTTTCCGTAATAAAATAGAGCGGATATTTTTTCTCTATTATATGCTTAAAAGCAGAGCCTAGAAAGCCCTTAAGATAAAGTATACTTTAGATAGCCGCCCTTTTTCTTGCCTAGCTAAGATAATTTAGTGCCTCGAATTAGCGTTTAGTAACCCGAATAAGTATATAGAAGCAATTAAGAGACTATAAAGACTCTATTTCTCGCCTATAAGCAAATAGGAGATTTAGGAATTCCTAGTAGAGTTTAATAACCTAGTAGCAAAAACCTAGGTTCCTACTAACTAGCTTAAGTATACGCTCTAGGACTATCTGCTAGCTAACCTCGACCTAAGCCTTTTAATAAAAGCTAAGGATACCCTGCTTTCTTATAAGGAGTACTATAAAGTAGTTAAAAACGCAGTTTTTTACTAGAAGAAGGATACTACCTAGCGCGAATCTTGCTAACCTTTATAACCCCTTTAAGGAAATAAGTTACTTGCTATAGACTTAAAGAGACTACTAAGCGCTAAGTTAAAAAGCCAAGCTTTAACTAAAAGGGAAAAGAAGGTTTACTAGGATAATAGCACCTATTTTACCTATAGCAGGAAAGGTTACTAAGCTAAGGAGTGCCTGGACTATTAGAAAGTCGCCTTAGTTAGAGAAAGTATAAATCCCCTATAAAATATAGCTAATATAGATTCTAATAAGTTAAAATTAGGAAAAGAATATAACTATTATAAAGCTCTTTAATAGTCCTAAAGGTATTAATAAAGAGAAGCTTAGGAAAGTCCTTTACTATTTATAGTATAATTTAATCTAATAGTATTAGTCTAAATACTTCCTCTTTCTATAATACTAGAGCAGAAACTCGTCTTATAATATCCCGAGGATTCGCTAAGAAGGCTATAAAAAGCCTAGGAGCTAAACTCTCCTCCGTCCGCCTATTCCCTTTTATTAATTTCTAGGGCTATAATATAGGTATTATAGACTAGCACCTAACCGCTATTTTTATAATTAATAGTTATATTTTCCTATAAGAAACTTTCTAAGTTACTAACTATAACTAGGATATTCTTATTAGACTCTAATAAATAGCTAAAAAGCATCTCCTTCTTAACTATTCCTCCTATTATCTTATATAGCCTAATAATCTGCCTGCCCTTGCAAAGTATTCCTTTGTAATAATTTTACGGAATCCGACCTTAAGCAGTGCAAAAACTAACCTAGCTATATAGATAGATATTAAATAATAGGATAAGTTAATAAAGAAAGATAATCGCTGCTACTAGATCCTATAGAAATAGTAGCAAAATAATAACCTTATATTCCCTACTAGCCTAAAAATAAAATGCCTAGCTAATAACCCTAACCTAACCTTAACTAATAATACTAACGCTGCCTTAGATAATAAACTCCTCTAAGCATAATTAATCGGATCCTTCTAAGCCGACTTATAATAAGCTCGCTAGGAGGACCTTGCTCCTTTAATACTAATTATTCCTATCCCTCTCGAGCTAAATACTATGCCTGCTAGAAGAGAAATCGCCCGACTCGCCCCTGCTAGCATTATATATATAGGATAAAAGATTCCCTTCCTTACTAGAAAAGACCTAGACTATATTACTCTAGTACGCAGTCTAATTCCCCTAGCCCTTATATACCTAGAAGGTTTTTTTAGCAAGAAGGAGGCCTATATACTTGCTAGCCCTTGCCTAGGTTATAATATTATGCTTAAGCTTAAGAAACCTCTAACCCTTGCTAGCTTACTAGTATACTAGATACTAGTAAAGTATCTATTGCTAGAAAAGGAAATAGTTAACTACCTCCTTTCTATTAGGTTTATTAAACTAAACGCTAGCCTATATACTATACCTATGCTATTTGCCCTAAAGCTATACTTAATAGCGCGCAGGTTCTATATTAACTACTACTAGATAAATAACTATTTAAAAAGCTGGATCTTACTAGCCCCCTCCTTTAATAGCACTATATTTAACTGCTAAATAGCTTAGCGCTTCTCTAAGATTAATATTATCTAGGCTTTTTACTATCTCTATCTTAACCCTGACTCTAAGTACTTAATAGCCTTTTATACAAGGTTTAGTACGTTCTGCTAGAAAGTCCTCCCTTTTAGTCTAAAAGTTAGGCCTGCCTAGTTCTAGAACTTTATTAATACCTAGCTCTATAACCTTCTAGACTAATATACTAGCGCGTATGCTAATAATATCTTAATCTACTTAGATAATAATAGCAAGAAGACCTATTAGGAGGAATACTATAAAGTTATTTAGCGCTTTTACTAGGCGAACTTGCAAAGAGATATTAAAAAGTCGCGTTTTAATATTATAAAAGTCGACTACCTAGGAGTTATACTCTAGGCTAGTATAGGAATTAGTATTAATCCCTATAAGACTTAGGCAATTATTAACTAAAAGTTTAAAGACCTTTATAATAAAAAGGCCGTACGTTTTTTCCTTAGTTTATATAATTTTATCTAAATCTTTTGCTACTATACTAGCAAGGCCGCTAAACCCCTTAACTATTTGCTTAAAAAGGATAGCGACTTTTCTTTTAGACCTAAATAATATAACGCTTGTGCTAAGATAAAATAGCTCGCTATTAAAGCATTTATTCTTGCCTTTTTCTAGCCTAAACTGCTAACCTGCCTTAAGACTAACGCTTTTTATAATACTATTACTAGAGTCCTATAGCAGTAATAGCCTAATAGCTCGACTTAGAAGCCTACTAGATTCTTCTCTAAGATAATAACCCCTGCTAAACAAGCTTACCTAATCTAAGACTATAAGTTCCTTGCTATTATATAGAGTTTCGAACACTTCTACCTAGAGTTACTAGGCTAGAAGTTTAATATAATTATAGACTATAAGGCCCTAGTGTATTTCGCTATAAAAAGACTCCTCTCTATTAGATAGGTCCGCTAGTCTGACTTTCTAGCTTAATTTAATATACGCTTCCTCTACTGCCCTAGCTGCCTAAATATAATTGCTAACGCCCTATTTTAAAAGACTGCTAAGCTGCTAATAACTAAGGCTAGGGAAAAAAAGGAGCGTACTTTTAGTATAATCCTACCTGGCTAACTTAGTTTTAGCCTGCCCTCGACTACCCCTAACTCGACCCTATTAACTAGAACCTCTATAATAATAAGGGCAATAACTGCTCTAATAAGTACTAACCTAGCTAACCTTATTTAAAAAAAAAACTCCGCTTAAGGCCTTAGCTGCTAGGATACCCTGCTAATTATACTAGAGAAAATAAATAATAGGATTTTCCTATATATAGCCCTAATCCGCGCTGCCTATAAACCCTTAATCTTTGCCTATAGTAGTTAGAATAAGACCCTTAAGCTCTTTTAGCAGGATTACTACTAGCCTAGTATAAAGAGAGACGTTAGATATTACGTTCGCAACTATTACAACTGCTAGAGGAATAAGGTCCCCTAGGATAAGACCCCTAGACTTCTCCACCCTCTCCCGATTCCTATAGCCGTTTAAGAGCACGTAGCCTATAATAGAAAGATAATGCTAACTAACTGCTATAGGTATAACTACGTCTAGACCTTTATTTGCAAGCTTAGCAGGATTATTACTATGCTGCCTGCTAGGAAGAATAATATAGCTAAAGTCCTAGCTAGCTACTACTTCTGCTCCTTTTACTATTTCTTTAGCATGCTCCTAGTTTAGATTACTAATAATATAAGCCCTTTTATCTCGAAATTCCTCGCTAAGATTAACCGCCTTACTAGTACTAAGCATAAGCATAGTAGCGCCCTCTACCCTTAGTTATAGAGCAGTATAAAAGTAACTAACTAGTATTTTAATTAGCAATTGCGTTTCTATATTAATAAGCATTAGGATAACTAGAGCGATTTCTTACTAGTACTTGACTTCGCCTATAACTCTTTATAGCACGCCTTGCTTAATATAGCCCCCCTTTCTATCGCCCTTAGGAAGCTAGTATAGAACCCCCTCTCGCCTAGTGCTACCTTTACTAACTAACTAGCACCTAACTTAGCGCCTATTATTACTGCTTAAAACCTTATAGCTAAAGCACGAATAGTATAATAACAGGCCTAAGAGAAGTCTACTGCTATATAGCAGTAATAGAAGCTTTAGAGTAATAAAAAGCGCTAACCTGCTAACTTTTAGGTTAGGGACTATGTCTTTCTTAGCAGGAAGGGATTTAGCACTATAGTACTTACTACCTGCCTCGACTCCTAGTAGTCCGGCCCTTTTAAGATCGTTGTAAAACAGGGCTATAGCTATATACTAGACTTACTAAAGAGCTATAAAATAACTAACCTTTTTTATACTAACTGGCTTTAAAAAGCTGCTAATAACCCGCTACCCGATTAGTCCTAGCTACTACCCGAACCTAATAACGTTAATAGCACCCCTAAATAGGAAGTTAATAAAGTACTCCGTAGCAGGCTATTAAGACGAGCCTAGCGCCTCGAGTACTAAGTTGCTTAGCAGGGCTATAACCTTAATAAGACCTAGTACCTGGCTAGGAACTTCTGCAACGCACTAATAGCCCTGCGCAATAACTATAACTAATACTCTAATGCCCTAGGACCTCCTCTTAACTTCTAATAATAGATTAACGCTACTATAGCTAATAAGCCCTATAATAATAATAATAATAATAACTCGGCCTTTTTAATAAGAGCCCTTACTCGCTAGCGCAGGCATATATAACGCTACTAGTAACGCTTATAAGTTATATATAAGCTAAAGCAGACCTCCTAGAAGATATTTTTACGCCTATATATATATATACTCTCTCTCTCTCTCTCTATAACTAACCCCGACTCTCGAATATTATCCCCCCCTGTATTGCTACTTAAATAGTAGGAGGTGATGTTATTCTCG
>LKCN02000011.1:2308129-2381374 GCA_001633055.2 Ophiocordyceps polyrhachis-furcata BCC 54312 | reverse complement strand
ACCTTCTATTAATAAAATACCAGATTAGAGTATAAAAGAACCTATTAATAATAATAATAATAATAATAATAATAATAATAATAATAATAATAATAATAATAATAATAACAAAGACTCGTATAATAATAATAATAAAGACAAGGATCTACAAACTTAAGTCGAAATACAAATACCTAGAAAGCCAGCAGAGTTTTATAACGAATATATAGAATACCCCGAAATAAATACTATAATATATATAAATCCAGATTTAATACTATATATACTGGAAAATATAGATCCTATAGAGCCTAAGAATTATAAACAGGCTATAAAAAGCTTAAAAGCTGAAGAATGGAATAAATCTATGCTTCTAGATATAAAAGAATTAATAAGATAAAAAACCTGGGAAATAACCGACCTTCTAAGGGATAGGGAGGCTCTAGGAAGCCGCTGGGTCTATAAAATAAAAAAGGATAATAATAATAATATATTAAAATATAAGTCTAGATTCGTTATTTAAGGTTTTAACTAAATACAAGGACTAGATTATATAGATACCTTTTCTATAACTGCAAGACCTAAATCTATAAGAATACTTCTAAATATAGCAGTTAAAAATAACTGGCCTATTAGGCAATACGATATAAAGAATGCCTTTGTGTATGCAGATATAGATACAGATATATATATGAAATTTCCAGAAGGTTTTAAAGACTATATAATATAATAATACTATAATAAATAATATCTTTTATATAAATATAATAAAGACCTAATAATAAAATTAAAGAAAGCTTTATACGGCTTAAAATAAAGTCCTAAGCTCTGGTATAACTACTTATCTAATACTCTTAATAAGGTAGGCTTTAAAGCCTTACCTATAGACGAAGGGGTTTTTATATATAAAAATAAATATATAGCTATAGCTATCTACGTAGATGACTTCCTAGTTATAGGTGCTACGGATACTATAATAAGTAATCTATTTAGCTAAATAGGAAAACACCTAGCCCTGCAAGACTTAGGAAACTTAGAAGACTTTCTAGGCATAAATATAACTATAAACAGAGCAAATAAAATGCTATATATATCTTAGGAAAAATATATAAGAAATAAGATAAAGGAATATAATAAAGAGTCTTTAGGAATATCTAAAATACCTTCTAAACCAGGAATTAAGCTTAAAAGGCTACTATAGAACCTAGAAAAGATATTATTCTATAATACTAAAAAGAAATAGGCTCCTTATTATATCTAGCTTTAAAAACAAGACCTGATATACTATACGCTATTATCTCCTATGCTAGATTTGCTTCTAAGCCAGATATAACTTATATAGCAGCTTTAAATATAATCTAGAAATACTTTAATAAATACCCAGATTTTAAACTTATATATAACTATAATATCCCGTATAATAATAACTTTATAAGAGGTTTAATAGATACAAGCTAGGCTTCTAATTTAATAGATAGAAAGTCTATTTCTAGCTACTGTTTTTATATATATAATAACTTAATAAGTTAGGGTTATAAAAAACAAAAATTTATAGCCTTATCTACTTATAAAGCAGAATTTATAGGCCTTAAAGAAGCTATAAAAGAAGCTATATATATACAAAGGCTTTTTATATTAATAAATAAACTGCTAAGCATTAAAATAATAGATATAATACCTCCTGTTTTAATAGATAACTAGGCAGCTATTAAGTTAGCAGAAAATCCTGAATTTTATAAAAGAACAAAGCATATAGACTTAGCTTATTTCTTTATAAGGGATAATATACGGAATAATAAATTACAAATATACTATATAAGGTCTGAAGATAATATAGCTAATATATTTACTAAAAAGTTAGAAGCTGGTAAATTTTATAAATTCCGACGCCTTTTATTAGGCTAAAAACTGTTTCTTATAATAGTAGAGGTTTTTTAAGTCTTTATAAAGCTTTTAGACTTTTCCTCTATATAAATCTAGTATTTTTCCTTATATATAAGGTTTTACTAGAAAATATATATATAAACTTAAGTATTTTTTCCTTACTAAAGGTTTTACTAAGTATAACTAGTATTTTTCCTACTTAAAAGGTTTTTACTAGGATAAATAATAATACGGATAAGCTTTTTCCTACTAGGTTTTGCTTATCTCGTGGTTTTTTAACTTTTCTATATATAAAAAATATAAAAATTAACTTATAAAAAGAAGATATAAAAATACGGTAAAGAGTATATATAATATACACTTTAAGGGAGGCTATAAGAGTATATATAAAAATACAGCTATAAAAGCTTAATAAAAAATAAAATAAGTACTTTTATAAGACAAGACTTATACTATTTTATAGCCCCTTTACAACGCTTTAATATGCATATCTTTTTACTTTAAACGGATAAGAAATAAGCTTATAATAAGACTTGAAACATATACTACAAATACGGCCTAATCCGTACCCATACCCCCCTGAGCACAGCGCTTATAGCGGGGTAGGGTACGTACCTACAGGGGCTATAGCGGGCGCGTTATAGCGGTTATAGCGGGTGTTATAGGGTTAGATCGATTAGATCGATCGGATTAATATATACAAGTCTTCCTCTAAATCGCCGATCTTCTTAGTCAAATATCTAAAGAAGGAAAATACCTAAAAATAAGGGGGAAGTAGTAACGTATAGGTACGTCAGAGTACTATAAGTAGGGACTTTAAAGTATCTCGATAAGTATCTTTATTCCTGAGAAATTGTCTATAAAAGAAGGAGGGTTTTCCCACCTACTTGGAAGAATTATTAGCATTAGCTTTTCTTACTTTCTTAATAAAAACACCTCTCCTGCCTCTAATTCTTCTTTAATTGCCTCTTTCAGACTATTACGTAATTCCTCTTCTTCTTCTCTATTACGTGATTACCTTCCTGATTTGTTAACTCTTTATCCACTGCTTGTATAACCTTTTAACTAGCAAGGGTCTTTAAGGTATTATTCTTCCTACTAGGCAATATAGCAATAATCCGGCTTAGCTTGCAGATAAAGGTCTAAATATAGTCGTATTTATAGCGATCTATAGGCATAGTTTTTCTATTATAAGCAACTTATTCCTAAATAGTAGTTAGTACTAGCAAAGGGTATAGGAGGCCAGGAGTCTTATTATATAGGGTCTTATTTCTCTAATAGTTATAATAGTTATAAATATACTTTTAGATATCCTGCTTTATCCTAGGCTAGTAGTAGTCCTATTATAATACTTTAATCGTTTTATTTTAGCCTCTATAAGCAATAATTAGAGGTTCGTAAGCCTTGCGAATTAGGGCTATATAGAGGAATATTTGCCTATTAGCAGTCTGCTTTAGGATAATTAAATACTTACTATAGTAGCCGAGTTTTTAAACTGCGTTCTCTTCTTAGATAAGCGTAGCAAGGTTAGCACTATAAGGGGTTATAGTATTAAGTATATAAATTAAAGCAATTAAAGGGGCAACTTTAGGAAGGTCGAAACTAAGAAACTCTAGCTTAATTAATTAGTTTATCTATTCTTCTTTCTTTTTAGCCTTAATTATAGGGAGTTTAACTATTTTATATAAAAGAGTATTAGCAGCTATATTTAGTCGGCTAGGGCAATAGAGGAAATAGATATCGAATTAAGCTAAGAAGTTAGACTAATAGACTTATTAGATTAAAAGCAGCTTTTTTATTAAGAAATATATTAGGGCCTTATAGCCTATAATTATAAGGGTCTGGCCTAGTGCTGCTATAGAATAGCGACCTAAATAGTAATAATAAAGATAAAGAAAAAGAAAGGAAAGATATAATATATAGTAGGGAGGTAGGGCTATATACGCGCGGCCCGCACGTATAGATAAGTTATCCTCGCGTAGTATAATAAGATCCAGGCAAAGCCCGGATCCTTTATATACCCTCCTAGCTATAGTTACCCCTACCTAATATAGAAAGGCGGAAAAAATAAAAATCTATATATTGCCCTAGCCTATTATAACCTAGGAATAAAATAAACTAATATAAACGCGCACTTATATAATATCTATTATACTTATATACTATAACGTATATAGTGCGTTATAAATTATATATACTAGAAAGCTTACTTATAATAAACTATACTTTATAAAAAAAAAGAATAATATTAATAACCCCTGGAGTAATGCTTTTATAGGCAATAGGAACCTTTATTATAAAAAAGGACTTAGATAATAAAAATAACGCTAGGCTAGAGGAGGTCCTCTGCCTCTATACCCTATGCATAGGAGACTTATATAATAATAGCAAAGCAAAATGCATGCATAGCTAGGGAGCCGCCTATATAATATGCTATTAGCAGTAGAGATAGTGCTTATAGGAAAAGCACTTCTTTGCTACTAATATATATTTATAGCAGCTAGTTTATAATCTATAAAAGATATTATAAGCAGGCTAGGCTATTTTAGTCCTAGCGCGGACTTATAGTAGCAATACTCCTAGTTAACGCGCAGTCTTAATACTAGTATTTTAAGCCTGCGTAAAAAGGCTATAGAATATACTTACTATAGCTTGCCTTACGCCCTAGCTTACTTAAAACGTATTCGCCCCCTTAGCCTTGCCTAGTAATAATAATAATAATAATAGTAATATATTAGTCCTAGCCTCTACTACTATTATAATGCCTGCTTACCTAACTACTCCCTAGTATAGAATAAATCTAGCTATAGTAATAATGCACTAATAGCAGTAGTAGTAGTAGGGTTTAATTGCCTATAGGCTAAATAGCTTTACTATGCGTTAAGAGAAGGCTCTTTACTACTAGGCGGATATTTAATAAGCAATCTTAGATAACTAGAAATAGTAGCAGGCTAATATACGCTAGGCTAACGCTATAATATTTACTGCCCTATAAAGGCTTGCGGCTATTGCGTCTCTGCTTGCGTTAGCTAGGTTAGGGTTTACCCTATCTTTTTCTACTAATTCCCTAATATAGCTATCCCCTGCCCCTTAATATACTATTACTACTATTACTAGCACTATATATAGCTATATATACTATAGCTTGCTTAATATACTAACCCGCGCTTATTAGATAAGCAATCTAAACCTATAGGGTTAGCTAGCGCAGCTAGAAAAAAATAAGGCAAAGGAGGCGTAAAAAGAGGGAAAAGGGGAAAAGGGGATAAAATATAGGCAATAGGCAGTAGGAAAAGGAGAGGTAATAGTATAAAAGTATATAGCTAAATATACTAGGGTTTATTATATATATGCGTATTACTAAACTAAGCCTCGAACTATAATAACGCCTTATAGTCCTATATACTTTCTAGAGGCTCCTAGGTTAGTATTATATAGCTATGCTACTTAATAAAAATAGAGTAGCATAGGAGTAAATTCGCTAAGCGCCGCCCCTAAGTATTTTTAGTAGCAAGTATTTCCTTAACCTCTTACTTATTAAAGGATAGGTTATTATTAGATAAATAGAGAAAAGGGTCTAGCTAGGAGTCTATATACGACTAGGAGGGTAATAGGTTTAACGCAGCGCGCTTAAGTAAGTCGATATAAAAAATAGGATAAATGCCTTATAGCGTATTAAGTATTATTATTAAGGGGGATAGGATAGCAATAACCTAGTACTTAGCCTAGAAATAGTTAAGCTTTCTAGAGGGATAATTAGAGCGAATATAACGCATATCTAGCTAAATAAAATCGCTAACTTAGAACTTCTTAGCTAGCTAATATATAGTATTAGAAGAATCCTGCTAACGCTATTATACTTATGCAATACTAGCTTACGCTAAGTCTATCCCCTTTTTAAAGTATTAAAAAAAAGCAATAGTATGCCTTTTAGGTAAGGCAGATAAGATAGGCAAGGACTATACGATCTTAATTAAGGGAATATTAAACCTATATAAGAGACGATTTAGGCTAAGCCTAGTAACTAACGACTTGCGGTTATTTAATGCAAGCTAGTAAGCAGGGAGATAATTAGCCTAATCTAACTAAGAGAAGGCTATTATATAGCAGAAAATAGCCTATACTTCTTAGTTAGCATGCTTTATACTGCTATCTATCTATAGGTAATAGGATATAAATAGGAGCTGCTAGACCCTAATAAGATAGCAGAAGGCAGACTAAAAGCTCCTAGTCTAATTCGAGCTACAATCTAAGATAAGCTATATAAAGAAGCTATAAAAGCGCTACTAAGTAGAAATAAAATAATACGCATAAGCCTTAGTATTTATAAACGTTATAGCTTTAAGCTAGACGTATTTAGAAAAGCAGTTTATAATAACTATAAGAAAACGCAGGGAGTTAGGAAAATTAGCAGGAAAGTTAGTTATAAAATTAATTAAGATTATAGACTAAAAATAGTTAGTAATAGGAAAAGGCTAGAAAAAGCCCTAGTAATAATAATAGCAAAGGTAATCCCTATAGTAATAATAGTTTTGTATAAAGCGCGCGATATCTATAGATATCCCCTCCTAGTAAAAATCGCACTAGAGGAGCTTAAATATAATATTCTTCCTAGGGTAGCTAGTAAGAGGCGAGTTATAAACGCGCTAGATTAAGAATATAGTAAAGGGTTCTTAATAAAGGACCTAGAAATAGCTATAGAACTATAAAAAGCTAGTAATAGAAATAGTATAATCTGCTACCTATTTATAAGTATAGGCCTTAGGGGGAAACTTCTATACTGCTAAACGCAATGCATTAAAGCGGATAGCATATAACGGGTTATGCTATAAAGCAGAGCGCTATAACTCTTATAAGTGCGTATTAGGGAAAGGGGTAAGGGAATAAATAATGTTAAGGGGGGGAATAGAAGCTACTAATAAGGAGGAAGGATAGTCTAGCGAGAAGACTATTAATAGAGGTAAAAAGGGAACCCTAGTCGCAGGCTAGTAGCAAGCGCGCGCCTTTTAATAAGGAACGCGCACCTATAATAGGGCTATCCGAAAAGCACGAATTAAGAAAGGCTATATTACCTAGCTAAAATAAAAGGGCATATTATAGTACTCCTAATCGCGTTAGGAAAGAGCATTAAGATATATAGCCTATAAGCTAGGGCAGTAATAAAAGTAAAAGTTAAATAAAAATAACGTCTTAGCCTACTATGCCTAATATTTTAATATCTTTTTAAGGGTAGTAAAGTGCTTAAAGGCCTTATAGTCTATAAGAATTATAAAAGGTTTAGCTATACTATATAGCTTAGCTAACTATGCTTTTAAGCAGGAAATAATAGTAAGAAGCTCTTTATTATAAATAGTATAATTCCTCTCTATAGGCTATAGCTTCTAGGAGAAGTACGCAATAGGGCAGAGGATTTTATCCTGCCCTATTTGCAATAGGCAACCCTTAAAAGCCTTACTAGAGCAATCTATTTTAATAACTATTAGCTAGGAAGGATCCTATTACGCTAGGATAGGGTAAGTAATAAAAGCAGCCTTAAAGCAATTAAAGGCTGCCTAATACTCGGCTATCTATTAAAAGGGCATGCTATAATAAGTTAGATTAATAAGGGGGGCTATAATATATAAGAAGCAGGGGATAAAGTCGCAATAGAAGTTTGCAAAGCTAAGGAAACTATAAATACCCCGAATATAGGAAGGCGCCTCCTAGTTATATATTATAGCTACTTTATCCAGGTTAGGACGTATTTTACGGCTAGCGTATATAATAAACCCTAGGTACTTAACCTTTTTAACTATAAAAGCGTACTTATTAATATCTAGAAATAAACTTATAGCCTATAACTTATCTATAATAGCCTAGACTTTACGCTAGTAGTTAGCACGCAACCCCCTAAAATAAATTAAAATATTATTAAGATACGCTATAATAAAATTGCCTAGGGAAATCCCTAACGCATTATTAATATATTGCTAGAAAGAAGCAGGCGCTTTAGCAAGGCTAAAGGGGCAAATAAGCTACTTAAAAAGCCTAAACTAAGTATAGAACGTAGTTAGGTATTTATCGCCCTCTATAATATATAGCTTATAAAAGGCAGCGCAAATATCTAACTTTATAAACTAATAAGCGCCTAAAAGGCTATATAGCGTTTCCTTAATTAAGGGAAGCAAGTAGTAGTCTTGCTCTATAATTTTATTTAAAGCGTAATAGTCGATATAGAAACGCTAGCTATTGCTAGGCTTCTTAGCAAAAAGGATAAGGGCTGCTGCTAATAATAAGCTTGCACGAATCCACCCTTTATCTATTAGGTTAGTAATTTGCTAGCGAACCTTAAGGAGATATTCCCGCGGTATATTATATAAAAGGCCCTAGGGGAGAGCAGGCAAGGAGCTATCTAGGTTATAGCGCAGGCAAATATAGTAATCCTAGCTACTATAGTAAGGTAGCAGGGCGCTAGCCTTCTCCTTGCTAAAGAGGTTAGCAAAGTTAGAGACTTTATTTAGGAGAAAAGGTATAGGGGGCGCTTTAAGGAATAGGGTAATATAAAGCGCTAATAAAATCTCGCGCAGGCTAGTTATAAGGAACTAGAAACCCTTAGAATAATAGGTTTTGTAGCAAATAAGGCTTATAAAAGTCGAACTTATAATAGCAACTATAGGGTAAAATACCTAGTAGGCAGCGCTACTCTAAATAACTAAGTTGTTTGCAGAATAGATAATTAACTCCTGCTTACTAGCGCGGATTAAAATATTATAATGCGTAAGCTATAGGGTACTAAGAATAAATTCTTGCATTAGCCTAGGGATTAGGTATATAATAATAAGCATAAGCTACCTATTAATATTAGTAATAAAACGCATAATTTCCTAAATTAATAACGTCTCTTTAAAATAATAATACTAGTCTCGACTAATAAATATAGCTATCTAGACTATATACAGTCGAGGAAAATATACTCTTTTAAGCTAGTAATATTAAACTAGCGATTCGCTTATAGTAATATAGCAGTTATAGCTACTATTTGCTTATACGTTAATAAAAGTAGTAGAGTTTATAAGTATAGGAAAAAGAAAAAGCATAGTATTTATATCCTTTTTAATTTCCTTAAATTATATTGCTAAACTACTATTAATATCCTTAACGCAACTCCCTGCCCCTAGCAAGAGACTTATTATAAGGGCAGTATATTTCCCGCCTAGCCTAGAGAAGCATTAGAAACGTCTACTATATCTATAAAACGCATGCGTAATATAGATAGGCAATATGCTAAATAGAGGTTGCAAGACTTTAGGAAGTGCCTAGGGATACTATAGCAAAAGCATATACTATCGACGCAGCGCTATTTAATTATATCTAAGCTAACCTATATTGCTTAGCAGTAAGTATTAGACTATTATAGGCAGTAGGCAGTAGGTTAAGGGGAAGTGCCTGCGCTAAGGATATCTATTATTAGGGTATTAGGGCGTAGATGCGTCTAGCTAGCTAAAGGAGCCTTTTTAGCGTTAGAATAAGCCTTAAAGCAGAAGGCTTCGATATTAATAGCAATAGACCTAATACGCAATACTGCCTTAGTATAGTTATTATAAGGGATATTACGCCTAATATAGTAATAATATAACTTAGATAAAAAGGAGCAATAAAAGCATTAGACTTTAATAACTTTATTCTATAAAGCCCTACTTAATAGGGATAGCTTAGCCTTAAAGCAGATAAGGAAATCTAAAAAGGACTTAGTAGGGCGCTATATAAGTTTTTCTAGCTCTGCTATAGCTATTTGCTAATAGTAAGGGTCTGCAAAAATACTATTAAAGTAGTCGAGGAAATGCCCTATATTATAAGCGTATTCTTCCCCTTGCTTAAAAAAAGGGGCTACTTTAGCCTATATAAAGGGCGCGAGGTATTAGTATAAAAACACCTACTAATTATAGGCAGTGCTAATAAACTCCTAGTTAGCAATAAGCTTATACGCTATAAGCAAGCGCTATGCTAGGAATAGTATTTTATCCCTATTAAATAGCAATCCGGGCAGTAGCGGCTTGCGCTTAGGGCGGCTCGACTATACTATTGCCTATTGCTCTAACTATAGTATAGTATCCTGCTATTATAAGACGATTTATTAGAGCTTAGCTACTTGCTAAGATAATTAAAAGTGCATATTAGAGTCCTCTATAGTAGAAAAAGAAAGCAAAAAGGGAATTAATCTTTATTATTTATAAGGGTCTGGCCTAGTGCTATTGCAGAATAGCGACCTAAATAGTAATAATAAAGATAAAGAAAAAGAAAGGAAAGATATAATATATAGTAGGGAGGTAGGGCTATATATGCGCGGCCTGTACGCGTGGATAAGTTATCCTCGCGTAGTATAACAAGATCCAGGCAAAGCCCGGATCCTTTATAATAATAATATTAAATTTCTAACTAAGGAGTTCTAAGTAGAAGTATTTAAGGCTCTAAATAATAGCAAGGAGCTTATAGTCTTAGATTAGATAAACGCGTTTAGTAAGGGATATAATCTTAGAATAAAAGCCTATAGGCTTCTAGGTCGAGTTAGTCTGCTATTGCTATAGTATACTAGCGGTTATATTCTAGAAAGCGTTAGTTTTAAGTCAGGTTAGCAGTTTAGGATAGAAGAAGGCGAGAATAAGAGCTTTAGTTGCAAGCTTCTTTATTTAATTAAATGCTTTGCGCTATTTTAGTCTAAGTTTAAAAGGCGTATTCTTTTTAAGTAGTTAGTTTAAGGGTTTAGCAGTCGCGCTAGCATAATAGCAGAAGATCCGGATAAAGTTGCAAAGACCTATAAAAAAGCGTATAGCTTTATAGTCTCTAAGGTCTTTAAACTTCTAATCTATAATAGCTTATACCTTATAGGAGTTAATACTAAGTCCTATACTAGTATATAGTATTATGCTAAAGTAGTTAACTTTAGTAATATTAAACTAGGACTTCTTAATATTATCCTATAGATTAGCCTAATAAAAGCGCTAGATAACCTTATAGCATTTAGTCTAATAGTCTTCCTTATTATTATTATTTATATAGATTAAGATATTATCTGCGTATATACTAGTATATTAATTAAAGAGGTTATAGAGCTAGGTATTAATAAAGTTCTAGAACTAAGCAAGGCTAACCTTTAATCTAAATAGAAAGACTAACTAATAAAACGTACTAAACCTAGTATAGAATACTATTAGGTATTTAGAGGCTAGGTCGAGATAGAGATAGTAGAACGCTTAGATAACATTAATCTTAGAAAAGCGTTTCGTAGATTAGCAGTTAAAAGCAGTACTATTAAGAAAAGGGGCAGGTAAAATACGACTCTTTAAATAGTCGTTTATTTAATAGTAGTTAATATAAAAATATCGGGCTATAGAGTATAGCTTTAGCGCGAATAGGATAGAGGCAGTATATAGGCTAGTATTAGGTTTAATAAAACTTATTTTAAGTAAGTAGTCTATAGTTTCTTTCTCTAATAGCAAGTATTTAATCAGAGTATAATAAAATAAGGGACTAGCTAGGTAAAGGGGTTTCTTAAGTTCTAGTATAATATTATAACTAGGATAAGGGCTTATAAGGGTATATGCTTCCTTTTTACTAAAGAAGCCTTCTATATATACAAGGGGCTGCGGAATTAGGCTATAGATTAGGGCAATATAATTAGGGTCTTCTTTTGCTAGGAATAGGATCTCTTAGCCTTAATATATATAACTCGCGAGACTAAGCTTTGCAATTAAAACCTTAGGCAGGTTAGGGTTATTTTCTAAGAGTACAGGCTAGGTTAGTATTAAGGGAGTTAATTCCTTTTATTATGCCTATTAGGGATCCTCTTAGACTGCTGAGATTAATTAGTCTTAGCAGTCCTAGTCGTTTTTCTAGGGGTTAGTTAGGTTAAAGGTCTTAGTCTAAGTCGGGATTTAGGCTAGCTTCTTTTTCTTTATAGGCTATATAAAGTTATTATTCTTCTATAAGTATTAGAGGATCTTATACTTTTTTTTATCTGCTTTAATTAATTAGTTCTAGCGTTCTGCATTAGCTTAAATAGCTAGGTCGATCTGCCTATTAAGTAAAGGCGTTTTAGGCAAAAGGATTAAAAGGGAGTACTTAGCAAAAGCAGGGAGGTTATTAGGCTAGATAAGCTTTCGAATAGTATAGTTAAGTAGCAGTTTCTTTTTAGCTAGCTAGTATAGGCTAATAAAAAGATCCTAGGCATAGTTAGTAACTTAAAAGGTCTCCTAGGGAAAGGACTAGCTATTAATCGTAAGGGTTATAATTAACTGCTTATATACTAGACTAGCTAGGCAGCCTTGGAAATCGACTAAGGGGACTAGACTAATAAGGACTAGTTTAGCATCGAGGCGTTTAACGGCCTGCTTAGCTATATAAATATAACTATGCATAATACAAATCGTTTACGCGTTTTAACGCGTATCTGCCCCTAAAGGAAATAACTAGGGATAGGTATATATAGATAAAGCATTTAATTATACAATAGGGCTATATTTAGGCAGTGCTTATAGCATAATTGGATCGAACTTAGTCTTAGTTTAGAAGCGGATTATAGGGAGATTAGAAAGATAAAGCAGAAGAAAAGGATTAGGATTAGGGAACTATATATATAAAGTCTACCCTTTTCCCTTAAGAAAGAAAGAGAGAGATAAATAGATATAGATATAAGTATATAGTAATAGATTAAGGACCCGAGCTAACTTAAGCAGAGTCCTCTCTTATATTATACTAATATATATTAATACCTTACTTATACTAATTAGTATTACTATTAGCTATTAATACGAGTCCTATATCTAATAAAATATAGATTAGCTAGGAAATAAATGCCTAGACCTAAGCTAGGAAACAACCTTTACCCTAGAAAGGAACGGACTCCTAGAGTTCGCGGTTTTAATCTCTTATAGTACTAGATAGTATAATAGCTGCTTAGAAGACTAAATCGACCTCGAATAATAATAAGATCCTTAGGAAGGAATAGACTCTTATAGCCTGCGGTTTTAATCTCTTAAGGACCTTAAATTATACCTAAAACGTTTAGAATAATAATCGAAATACCTAGAGGCATTTATTTCTTTTTCTAAGGAAACCTTTTTAATTATTTTTTATTTTTGTTTTTTATTCTTTATAACTTTTAGAATACTTTATTTTAATACTAACCCGAAATCGGATAGATATTGCCTTTATACTATACTTATTTTCTTTCTATTTTAAAGGGATTATATTTTTATATCCTAAATATTTTTATATAAATGCATAATTATTTTAAAATAAACTATACTCTTTATATTAGGAAAGCAAGAATCTCTTTTATTAATTCTTTTTAGCCTAGATAAACTAGTAAATAAAAATTATCTGCCTAGCCTAATCTATCTAAATTTTTTTGCGCCTGGCTATACTTAAAATTTTTTTTACCTAGCTATGCTTATTTGATTTTTTTGCCCCTTGCTACTTATTAATTCCTGCCCCTAGCCGCTAAGCTACTTATTAGGATTATTTTTTCGTTTTAAACTCCTAATAGGCTTATATAGCAGCCCGAGCTAAGTTTATATGCTTGCCCTTTTGCCTCTTATTAAAAAGGTAGTTAGTTTATATAAAAGCTACTAAAGCCTAAGCAGCTTAACCTGCTTTAAGTGCTAGCTTTATATCTAATATTAGCTAAGAATTATCTCGATATTAGAAGGGGATACTTATAAGGTTATAATATAATCCCTAGGAGGAGTAGTAAAAGCAACTTTTTACTATTACTAAATCCTGCTCCTAATAGGCATTAGTTAATAAGGGCTATTATATAAGCTAGGATATATATTAAAAGCATAGTAATATCCTAGTAGCTTTGCTATATAGATAATTATAATTTAGGGTTTATAAGTTTTAATAGGACCCCTTAAGCGTTTTTAGCGTCCTTATTATTATTTATTTATTTATTTATTCTTACTCTAGGGACTTATAGCAAGTATTTAGGAAACATATAGGGTAAAATTAGGCTAGAAAAACCAGGCTATACCTAGGGGAAAACTAGTCTCTTTAGGGGGCAGCGTGCCTAAAAAGGCGAGGAAATAGTCGTATATTAAAGTACTATAAGCAGGACGAGTCCTAGTCCTATAGGCTATAGTAGAGGTAAGTAAGGGGGGTGCGTATATCTAATATATTAGCAGGCTATAGAGGTATAAGAGTACTTTTAGCTAAAAGTATAAGAGTATATCTAGTTATATTAGTATAGGGGTACTTTTATATAGTAAAGCATAGTATAGATTAGCTAGGTATATAGTTACTTAGTAGTAGGGTATAAATTTATCGATTATAATATGCCTTGCTCTATAAAGCATTACTTATTACCTTAAACTATTACTATACTTAAAATAGGGCAAGATATAAACTAGGGAAATAAGCGGGAAATACTATATAACGAGTATATATTACGTATATATATAACGCATAGTTATATATTATTCGAAAGCTATTAGGATTAGGCTTATAAGTAGTTAAAGTATTAACTAGTATTAGCTAAGCTAATATTAAGCAGTAGTAATTATATAAGTATGCATTTGCTATATAAGGACTAATATTTAGTATTATTAAGTTAGTATAGTATAGGGGTTAAAGTAAGAAGTATTTATTAATAGTTAGGCAGGTATACTTAGAGCTTGCCTATAATACTAAGAAGCTTTATAACTACTAGCAAACGCATAAGGAGCAGGAGGAGTTATTAGGCAGGAAGCTAACTGCTACTAAGTTAGATAAGATTTAGAACGTATTATAGCTAAAAGCATACTAGGTAGTAAATAAATATTATTTCTCTTTTAAAGGCCTATTTAACTTATACTTAAACTAGGTTACTAATAACGCTACTCTAGTAGCTATTATAAAAACTAATAATCTCCTAAGCAGGTAATAGAGTAGCTAGATAAGATTATTACTATTTTTAAAAAAAAGCCTATAGCTTAGCCTTAGCTAGTTGCTAGTTAGCTAGTTAGAATTATAGGTCCTCTTTCTGCTATAAAAAAAAGGTTATTTAAGGATATTATTAAGGCAAGTATTGCTAAGCAGGTTGCTATAAAGCTATTGCCCTCTTTTATTAAGAAAGGCAAGAGTAGGGCAGAGGTATAAGCAGTAATAAAAAGTATTCCTTTAATAGCTTTAGTAATAGCTACTCTTTTAAAGCAGTCTAAAGTATTTTTCTAGCTAAGTACTAAGGGGGAGCTAATAGATATTAATAATAGCGCTAAGGATAATAATAATAAAAATAAAATCAAGCTAGTTAATAGTATAGTATTAAGTAAAGCACTAACTTACCCTAGTAAAACGCTAGCTAAGTTATCTTATAGCTATAATACTCCTATAGCTCCTATAGCTTTTATAGCTCTTATTATTTATCCTGCTATAATTGCTCTTATTATACTAATTACTCCCCCTGCCCTAATTATGCCTAAAGTAAAGTCGATATTTAAAGAGTAGTATAATATTAGCAAGTCGATAGCTCTTCCTAACTTAGTTATGCATAGTCTAAAGGGCAAGGAGGCAGGCGGATACTTAGCTAGATATTAAGCAGCTAGGGGTTATAGTCTAGGCAAAAAGCTGCCTTTTAAAGTATAGTAGGCTATTTAGGAAGCTATAGTAAAATAAGCTATACTATAGATTCCTATAACTAATTATATAACTATATCTATTCCTATTATATTGCTAGTAATACTAATAGGCTAAGTATTAACTTTTTCTAGAATATAGATAAGGTTATATAAATAGTTTGTAAAGGATCCAGGCTTTGCCCGGATTTTATTATACTATGCGAGGATAACTTATCTACGCGTGCAGGCCGCGCACATATAGCCCTACCTCCCTACTATATATTATATCTTTCCTTTCTTTTTCTTTATCTTTATTATTACTATTTAGGTCGCTATTCTATAGTAGTACTAGGCTAGACCCTTATAAATAATAAAGATTAATTCCCTTTTTGCTTTCTTTTTCTACTATAAAGGACCCTAATATATACCTTTAATTATCTTAGCAGGTAGCTAAGCTCTAATAAATCGTCTTATAGTAGTAGGATACTATGCTATAGTTAGAGCAATAAGCAATAGTATAATCGAGCCGCCCTAAGCATAAGCTACTACTGCCTAGATCGCTATTTAATAGGGATAAGATACTATTCCTAGCATAGCGCTTACTTATAGCGCATAAGCTTATTACTAACTAGGAGTTTATTAGCATTGCCTATAATTAGTAGGTGTTTTTATACTAATACCTTACGCCTTTTATATAGGCTAAAGTAGCCCCTTTTTTTAAGCAAGGGGAAGAATACGCCTATAATATAAGGCACTTCCTCGACTACCTCGATAGCGTTTTTACAGACCCCTACTATTAGCAAACGGCTATAGCAGAGCTAGAGAAACTCGTGCAGCGCCTTACTAAGTCCTTTTTAGATTTCTTTATCTGCTTTAAGGCTAAGCTATCCCTATTAGGTAAGGCCTTATAGAATAAGGTTATTAAGGTCTAACGCTTTTATTACTCCTTTTTATCTAAGTTGCGTTATTGCTATATTAAGCGCAATATCCCCTATAATAACTATACTAGGGCAGTATTGCATATTAAGTCTATTGCTATTAATATCGAAGCCTTTTGCTTTAAAGCTTATTCTAACGCTAAAAGGGCTTTTCTAGCTAGCTAAACGCATCTATGCCCTAATACCCTAATAACGGATATCCTTAGTATAAGTACTTCCCCTTAACCTGCTGCCTACTGCTTATAATAGTCTAATGCCTACTACTAAGTAATATAAGTTAGCTTAGATATAATTAAATAGCGCTATATTAATAGTATATGCCTTCGCTATAGTATCCCTAGGCACTTCCTAAAGTCTTGCAACCTCTATCTAGCGCATTGCCTATTTATATTATGCGTGCGTTTTATAGATATAGTAGACGTTTCTAATACTTCTCTAGGCTAGGCAGGAAATATACTACCCTTATAATAAGTCTTTTGCTAAGGGCAGGGAGTTGCGTTAAGGATATTAATAGTAGTTTAGTAATATAATTTAAGGAAATTAAGAGGGATATAAATACTATGCTTTTTTTTTTCCTATGCTTATAAACTCTACTACTTTTATTAATATATAGGCAGATAGTAGCTATAACTACTATACTGCTATAAGCAAATCGCTAGTTTAATATTACTAGCTTAAGAGAGTATATCTTCCTTAACTGTATATAGTCTAGATAGCTATATTTATTAGTTAAAACTAGTATTATTATTTTAAGGAAACGTTATTAATTTAAGAGATTATGCGTTTTATTGCTAATATTAATAGGTAGCTTATGCTTATTATTATATACTTAATCTCTAGGCTAATATAAGAATTTATTCTTAGCACCCTATAGCTTATGCATTATAACGTTTTAATCCGCGCTAGTAGGCAGGAGTTAATTATCTATTCCGCAAATAACTTAGTTATTTAGGATAGCGCTGCCTGCTAGGTATTTTACCCTATAGTTGCTATTATAGGTTCGACCTTTATAGGCCTTATTTGCTATAAAACCTATTATTCTAAGGGTTTCTAGTTCCTTGCAACTAGCCTACGCGAGATTTTATTAGCGCTCTATATTACCCTATCCCTTAAAGCGCCCCCTATACCTTCTCTCCTAAATAAAGTCTCTAACTTTGCTAACCTTTTTAGCAAAGAGAAGGCTAGCGCCCTACTACTTTACTATAGCAGCTAGGATTACTATATTTGCCTGCGCTATAACCCGGATAGCTCCTTGCCTGCTCTCCCCTAGGGCCCTTTATATAATATACCGCGGGAATATCTCCTCGAGGTTCGCTAGCAAATTACTAACCTAATAAATAAAGGGTAGATTTATATAAGCTTATTATTAGCAGTAGCCCTTATTTTTCTTGCTAAGAAGCCTAGTAATAGCTAGCGTTTCTATATCGACTATTGCGCTTTAAATAAGGTTATAGAGCAGGATTACTACCTGCTTCCTTTAATTAAGGAAACGCTATATAGCCTTTTAGGCGCCTATTAGTTTACGAAGTTAGATATTTGCGCTGCTTTTTATAAGCTGCGTATTATAGAGGGCAACGAATACCTAACTATATTCTATACCTAGTTTAGGCTTTTTAAGTAGCTTATTTGCCCTTTTAGCTTTACTAGGGCGCCTGCCTCTTTCTAGCAATATATTAATAACGCGTTAGGGATTTCCCTAGGCAATTTCGTTATAGCGTATTTTAATAATATTTTAATTTATTCTAGAGGATTGCGTGCTAACTACTAGCATAAGGTCTAGGCTATTATAGATAAGTTATAAGCTATAGGTTTATTTCTAGATATTAATAAGTATGCTTTTATAGTTAAAGAGGTTAAATACCTAGGGTTTATTATGCATGCTAGCTATAAAATATATCCTAACCTAGATAAAGTAGCCGCAATATATAACTAGGAGGCGCTTTCCTGTATTCGGGGTATCCGCAGTTTCCTTAGCTTTGCGAACTTCTATTATAACTTTATCCTCTGCTTTTTATATATTATAGCCCCCCTTATTAATCTAACTCGTTATAGTATGCTTTTTTAGTAAATAGCCGAGTATTAAGCGGCTTTTAATCGCCTTAAGGCCGCTTTTATTATTTACCCTATCCTAGTATAGTAGGATCTTTCCTAGCTAATAGTTATTAAAACGGATTACTCTAGTAAGGCCCTTAGGGGTTGCTTATTATAAATAGGGCAGGATAAAATCCTCTGCTTTATTATATACTTTTCCTAGAAGCTATAGCCTATAGAGAGGAATTATACTATCTATAATAAAGAGCTTCTTGCTATTATTTCCTGCTTAAAAGCATAGTTAGCTAAGCTGTATAGTATAGCCGAACCTTTTATAATCCTTATAGACTATAAGGCCCTTAAGCATTTTATTACCCCTAAGGAGATATTAGAATATTAAGCATAGTAGGCTAAAACGTTATCTTTATTTAACTTTTACTTTTATTACTGCCCTAGCTTATAGGCTATGCATTCTAATGCTCTTTCCTAACGCAATTAAGAGTGCTATAATACGCCCTTTTATTTTAGCCGGGTAATATAGCCTCTCTTAATTCGTGCTTTTTAGATAGCCCTGCTATAAGTGCGCGTTTTTTATTAAAGGGCGCGCGCTTGCTACTAGCCTACGACTAGGGTTCCCTCTTTACCTCTATTAATAGTCTCCTCGCTAGACTATCCTTCCTCCTTATTAATAGCTTTTATTCCCCCCTTTAACGTTACTTATTCCCCTACCCTTTTCTCTAATACGTACTTATAGGAGTTATAGCGCTCTGCTCTATAGTATAACCCGTTATACGCTATTTGCCTTAATACGTTATATTTAGCAGTATAGAAGTTTCCCCCTAAAGCCTATACTTATAAATAGGTAGCGGATTATACTATTTCTACTGCTAGCTTTTTGCAGTTCTATAGCTATTTCTAGGTCCTTTATTAGGAACCCCTTACTATATCCTTAATCTAGCGCATTTACAACTCGCTTTTTGCTAGCTATCCTAAGAAGAATATTATATTTAAGCTTTTCTAGCGCGATTTTTACTAGGAGGGGATATTTATAAATATTGCGCGCTTTATATAAAACTATTATTGCTATAGGGATTACCTTTATTATTATTATTACTAGGGCCTCCTCTAGCCCTTTCCTATTACTAACTATTTCTAGTCTATAATCTCGATTAATTTTATAACTAACTTTTCTACTAATTTTCCTAACTCCCTGCGTTTTCTTATAGTTATTATAGACTGCTTTTCTAAGTACGTCTAGCTTAAGGCTATAATATCTATAGATACTAAGGCTTATACGCGTTATTTTATTTCTACTTAGTAGCGCTTTTATAGCTTCTTTATATAGCTTATCTTAGATTGCAGCTCGAATTAGACTAGGAGCTTCTAGTCTGCCCTCTGCTATCTTATTAGGGTCTAGCAGCTCCTATCTATATCCTATTACCTATAAATAGATAGTAGTATAGAGCATGCTAACTAAAAAGTATAAGCTATTTTCTGCTATATAATAGCCTTCTCTTAGTTAGATTAAGCTAATTATCTCCTTGCTTGCTAGCTTATATTAAATAACTATAAGTTATTAGTTACTAGGCTTAGCCTAAATTATTTCTTATATAGGTTTAATATTCCTTTAATTAAAATCGCATAGTCCCTGCCTATTTTATCTGCCTTGCTTAAAAGGCATACTATTGCTTTTCTTTAATACTTTAAAAAAGGGATAGACTTAGCGTAAGCTAGTATTATATAGGCGTAATAGCGTTAGCAGGACTCTTTTAATACTATATATTAGCTAGCTAAAAAGTTCTAAGTTAGCAATCTTATTTAGCTAGATATGCGTTATATTTGCTTTAATTATCCCTTTAGGAAGCTTAACTATTTCTAGGCTAAGTATTAAGTTATTACTATCCTATCCCTCTTAATAGTAATACTTAATACGCTATAGGGTATTTATCCTACTTTTTATATTAACCTGCTTAAGTACGCTATATTAGACTTATTGCCTTCCTAGTTATATATAGACTCCTAGCTAAACCCTTCTTTCTATTTATTTAATAATAACCTATCCCTTAATAAGTAGGAAGTTAAGGAAGTGCTTACTATTAAAAATGCTTAGGGGCAGTGCTTAGCGAATTTACTCCTACGCTACTCTATCCTTATTAAGTAGCATAGCTATATAATACTAACCTAAGAGCCTTTAAAAAGTATATAAGACTATAAGGCATTATTATAGTTTAAGGCTTAATTTAGTAATATATATATATATAATAGACCCTAGTATATTTAGTTATATACTCTTATACTATTGCCTTTTCTCTTTTTACTGCTTATTGCTTATATTTTATCCCTTTTTCCCCCCTTCCCTTTTTTTACGCCTTTTTTGCTTTATCCTCCTCTAGCTATACTAGCTAACCCCGCAAGTTTAGATTGCTTATTTAATAAGCGCGGGTTAGTATATTAAGCAAGCTATAGCGTATATAGCTATATATAGTACTAGTAGTAGTAGTAATAGTGTATTAAGGGGCAGGGGATAGCTATATTAGGGAATTAGTAAAAAAGGATAAAGTAAACCCTAACCTAGCTAATATAGGCGGAGACGCAATAGCCGCAAGCCCCTATAGGGTAGCGAGTATTATAGCATTAGCCTAGTATATATTAGCTTACTATTGCTCCTAGTTATTTAGGATTGCTTATTAAATATCCGCCTAGTAGTAAAAAGCCTCCTTCTAATATATAGCAAAGCTATTTAGCCTATAAGCGATTAAACCCTACTACTACTACTGCTATTAGTGCATTACCGCTATAGCTAGATTTATTCTATACTAGGGAGTAGTTAAGTAAGCAGGCATTATAATAGTAGTAAAGGCTAGGACTAATATATTGCTATTATTATTATTATTATTACTAGGTAAGGCTAGGGGGGCGAATATATCCTAAGTAGGCTAGGGCGCAAGGCAAGCTATAGTAAGTATATTCTATAGCCTTTTTATATAGGCCTAAAATACTAGTATTAAGACTGCGTATTAACTAGGAGTATTACTATTATAAGTCTATACTAGGACTAAAATAGCCTAGCCCGCTTGTAATATCTTTTGCAGATTATAAACTAGCTACTATAAATATGCGTTAGCAGTAAAAAAGTGCCTTTCCTATAAGCACTATCTCCGCTACTAATAGTACGTTACGTTATATAAGCGGCTCCCTAGCCGTATATATATTCTGCTTTGCTATTATTGCATAGGTCTCCTATGCATAGGGTATAAAGGCAGGGGACCTTCTCTAGCCTAGTATTATCTTTATTATCTAAGTCCCTTTTTATAATAAAGGTTCCTATTGCTTATAAAAGCATTGCTTTAGGGGTTATTAATATTATTCTTTTTTTATAAGGTATAGTTTATTATAAGTAAGCTTTCTAGTATATATAATTTATAACGCACTATATACGTTATAGTATATAAGTATAATAGATATTATATAAGTACGCGTTTATATTAGTTTATTTTATTCCTAGGTTATAATAGGCCGGGGCAATATATAGATTTTTATTTTTTCTGCTTTTTTATATTAAGTAGGGGTAACTATAGCTAAGAGGGTATATAAAGGATCCGGGCTTTGCCTAGATCTTATTATACTACGCGAGGATAACTTATTTACGCGTACGGGCCGCGCGCATATAGCCCTACCTCCCTACTATATATTATATCTTTCCTTTCTTTTTCTTTATCTTTATTATTACTATTTAGGTCGCTATTCTGCAGCAGTACTAGGCCAGACCCTTATAGTCTTATTATATAGTGCTTTATATTAGGTTAGATAATAAGCTTAGTAAGACTTAAGTAAGGGAAGGGTAGTAAGTAAAAGGGGATAAAAGTAAGGGTTATATTAGAATAGATTAATGCGTCTAGGATAGTAAATTAAGAGGTTAAGAAGTTAGATAAGTGCTTATATATTAATAGTTAGACCTTTGCCCTTATAGTAGAATAGAAGGAGGTTAGTAGAGTCTATTAGCAAAGTTAAACTAGTATAGTTTTCTATATTATAGTATTTATTTAGCTAAAGTTACTATAGATTTATAATATTATAGCTTAATATATAAGTCGATATTATTATAAAAATACTATAGTAATAAATTATAGGCAGTAGTATATAGTTAGTATTTAAGAAAAATATAGTATATAGTTTTAGGCTCGTTACTATAAGGGCAAAAGGGAGTAATAATATCTAGGATATTATGCTAGAAAAGAAAAGCATATAGTTTAATCTTCCCTATATAGAGTTAGGTAATTATAGTGCTTATATATTTAAGCGCGTTATAATATCTATCTAGTGCTATAGGTTAGTCGAAGCAGGATAGAGTACTAAAAGGGTATATAGTCTAGTAGTATTAGAGTTAATAAGGGGTTTCCTTCCTATCCTATTATTATAACTATTTATTAGTAAGTAATCTAGCTATAGTCTTAAAAAGGGGAATATTAGCCTAGCTTAACTATGCTTAGACTTATATAAAGCATTTTTAAAAAGGGGTTTACTATATTTATAGCGCTTAGGTTTATACTAGGGGAAGCAGAGAAAATAGTATAAAACTGCTCTAGATATAGTCTAGATCTTATTAAGCATCCCTTAGCAATCGAGTTAAGCAAGAGTATTAAGTTTCCTCTAAGTAAGGTATAGGTTAATAAGCAGGATCTAGGTTTTAGTCTTAAAATAGTAAATAAGTATAGCTTTATATACGCTAGAGATAGTATAAAAGCAGGTAGATTATTCTATAGCGAGTAACTTAGCTATACTAGTAGGGTTCTAATTTTATCTAGTAGGTTAATAAAACGCTATTATAGTATAACTAATAAAAGAGCAAATAACCTTAGTATAGACTTTTTATATATAGTTAAAAAAACACCCCTAGGTAGAAGCAGTAAAAAAAGTAAAGGCAAGGTTTTATCTTTTAAGCTTATTATAAATAGCTTTTAAATAAGCTTTCTACTAAAAGCAGTAGTGTATTTAGATACTAAGGAGCCAGGCTTTTAAAATAGGGTATATAATATATTATCCTAAGTAGATAAGAGTATCTCTATCTTATCTATATCGAGAAAAATGCATAAGTTTACTCTTATTTAATCTAAATTCTATACTATAATCTATTATCTATTCCTTATAGACCTGCTATACTAACTATAGGCAGCAGGTTATAGAGCTAGTATCTAGGCTAATAGTAAAAAGGTTAGTATTATTAGCGAACCTAATAATAGTAATACTTTTAACGACTTCTAAGCAGTAATAAAAAGCATTATATAAAGAATAAAAAGAATCGCAGATAAAGGTAATCCTTAAGAAACCCTAGTATAGATAAGAATAGGGCAGGAGGTATAACTATTAAAGCAGAAGGAGGAGGAGCAGTTAGTAAAGTAGCTAAGGAGGAAGGACTAGATCTATACTAGGAAGCCTAGGTATTCGATCTCTGCTATTAATTTAGCATACTAAACTATATCGAACGCCCTTTTAATATTAAGCTAAAGGAAGAAAGCTACTCCTTTATATGCTTATATAGCCTAAACGAGTTCTATAACTATTATAATAGCAATTTTAGTAGAGCAGTTATGCTTATTACTTATTTGCCCCTTTAGAAGCAGGTTATTATCTTTTACTATAGTAGCAATAAGTTAGCTAATAATAGCCTCTAGGATCTTACTAAAGTAGTATAAGAGTAAAATAGGGCAATACCCTACTGCCTGCTTATATACCTCTAGTCGCTTGCTTTGCTTATAAAGTATAATAATAATAGCGTGCTAAAGTTAATAAGAAAAGTATCTAATTATAATATATACCTAGAAAAAAGTAGCTAGCTAGTTTATTAATAGATAGGAGTATATTTTAAGAAACCCTACTAGGATACTATTATCCCTTATTGCTTTCTAAGATAGTATATAGGATAATATAGTATAAATGTCTAATAGGGAGATGCTGTATAGTATATAGAACCTAGGTTTTAGCCGCCTATTTTCCTATTAAAGGAGGGAATAGATAGGAGGGAAGAATTTAAAGCTAAGGACTATAGCCTTATTTTCGAAAGAAATAATCTAATTTCCTACTATATTAGTAAAAAGGGGAATATAGATAGGATTAGAAGTAAGTCTGCTTTATTTCTCGGCAGACTATAGTTTTAAAAAAGAGGAAGTAGTTAAAGCGAGAAAAGAACGCTAGTAGGCTTTTCTCGCCTCGAAAATAGCTTTTTTCTAGGCTTTTATTGCGTTTTATAGCTTGCCCTAGTCCTAATCTATACGTATAAGTCGAAATCTATATTATGCTTTCTTAGCTATTTTAATAGCAGAAGCAACCCTTAGTATAAACTATTAATTGCCCTTGCTAAGCTTTAGCGTAATAAATAGGACTATCCGCTAAATAATATTATTAAGTTTAGAGTAAAGGGTATTTAAAGCAGTATTAATCTAGTCTAGCAAGGTAAGCTATTATAGTATAAGGCTAATATAGGCTTTAGCCTTCTAGAAGACTGCCTCTAGGTTAGTCTATTGCTATTAAAGTCTAGGTTCTAGCTATATAAGGTTAGTTTGAGTGCTAATACTAATAATCTAGGGGATATAATTAGAATCTATAAAATCAGGGTCTAGGCTAAGGAAAGTAGTATAAGTATTAGTAGTTGCTTATATAAGGTCTAAAGTGCTATCTTAATAGCCTTAGAAAATCCTTATACACTCCCTTTTTAAGGTAAAGAGATAAAGCTAGAGTTATTGCATATAAGCTAGGAGGTTAGCTATATATAGGCTATAGTATTTATATTTATCCTATAAGGGGTAGTATATATTAAAGTCGCTAAAGAGGACTCGATATAGCAAAAATATAAGGGTAAATAGTATATTATTTATATAAGGTTAGAATATATTTAATAGGGTATATATAGAGAAAATCTAAAGGCTATTAGTAAAAGTAATACTAGCCTAGTCTTCCCCTGCTTTAGAGCTCTATATATTAGGACTATAAACTTTATAAATATAGAGCGCGTTTTATCTAGATATATAGATAAGTCGGTATAAGGAGGCTTTTAGGAGCAGAAGAAGTAGTCCAGGCTTAGTAATAACTTCTTATAGTATAATAATATTATAATCGTGCTTATTGCAAAGTACTAGGCGGGCAAGATTATAATACTTATTAATATTTTAATAGAGGGCCTTTATATATATTAATTATATTAGCTAGGAAGGGGCGAGTTAGTAATATATTAGGGCATTAGTAAAAGTAGTATATAAATAAGCTAAAATTAGTCTAGAAATAAAGTATAAAGTATAGCTATAGTAGGATAAGCCTAAAAGGGCTAATCTAGTTATATTATAATAAGAGGATAGGGTATTATTAGAGCGGCCTATTAAGTAGCTAGAGATAGACTAGCAGGGAGCAAGGCGCTCTAGGCTTATTTAAGGAAACGTCTTATAGCCTTAGGGGTATTACTAATAATAGCAGCCTTAGCAGGCAGCTTAGCAGTATTCGTACCTTAAGTCTAGTCGAGTCCTCTTATAAGTATAGCCTAGGAGTTAGTAGGAAGCAGTTACTATAAGCAGGTCTTTTAGGATATTAAGCAAGGGGAAGTTATATTAGCTTAAAGCTTAGTAAACCTTACTAGTCGTTATTTATAGTTAGCTTTTGCCTTATCCTATCTCTATATTACTATTAAGTATATCCTTAACTAAAACGGGTAGTCTCTATAGCATAAGATATAGTTATATAGAATCCTATTCTTGCCTGCCCTATAGTTAGTCTTATTCTTATATACTATTGCTTTATAAAGGCTATAAAGCTTAGCTAAAGTATAGACTTTAGCTATATAGCTATACCTATAGTAGTTATAATATTTTTAAAGTTGTACTAAATCTTTATATAGTTTGTAAGTAAAAACTTATATATTAAAGGCAAGGCCTATATTATAAAGGCGGTTTATATCTTAGGTAGACGCTAAACTTAGAAAAACTACTATCTTAGTAGTATTAAAATAAGTACAAAGAGCCCTAATCTTTAAAATAGAAACTTTATTAATATATTTAATTTCTCGTATAAAGTTAGCCTAGTCTGCTATAGCAGCTATAACTAGGATACCTTTAGCAATAACTATATATAATTATATAGCTATTATTGCTTTATAACTAAAAATATAGTAAATCTAACTAATATCTATAATAAAGTTAGCTATAAGTCTATTAAAAGTAATTACTATATCTCTACTAGGAAGGCATTTTATAGTAATATATAAGGAAGTATAAAGGATATTATTAATAGCCTAAATAGTATTTTTTAGGGTTTAGTTAACTATATTTTTAAGCGGGTTATTATTATATATTATAATCTCTTTTTTATATTAGGGTAGGATTTGCTTCTCTATATTAGAGTTAACTATTAATACTAGAGCGCTAGCAACCTAGGCCTAGGTAAGGTTAAATCTAGTTAGAGCGTTAATTAAAGTCTATAGCAAGTATTGCTAGAGTAAGTTAATAATTATCTTCCTAATAGCAGCCTTAATATTATTAATAAGTAGAGAAAGTCTAGAATAAAGCTTTATTTTGCTAAATTCTTATATTATAGCCTAGATATATTCTATTATATTAAAAGGGATAAGTCTTACTAAGTTATTATATATAGTCTGCTTAATAGTATTAAAAAGGACTAGAGTAATACTATTTAGTATATTTAATAATTCTTAATTAGTAAGTAAGTATATTTGCGCTATAGTATACTAGCGCTAAAAAAGGGGTTTTAAGGGAGCATAGCCTTTCGATATGCCGCCTTGCCCCTGGCTACTGTATCCTAGGCTAGGATTACTATAGCTACTAAGCAGCGGGAATCGCCTTAGAGTTCCTACTATATATTGTATCCTCTTAATGCTAGAGTCGCGCTAGGGTTAAGCGCAAGTCGAGTCTTTTTTTTGCGTCCTTATTATTATTATTAGCGTTTTTAGCATAGTTATAGCTAGGAAAAGGCATTAACTTAGTATTATAAGCAGTAGTATATGTTTTAGGGCCTAGGGTATTAATAGCAAGCTGCTTAATAATAAAGCTAGGATACTTATATAAAATTAGTCTAATACTCTTTAATAAATATTGCGAAATTATTTTAAAATCGCAATTAAATTAGCTAAAATTCTACTTATTTTAACGCATATATAAAGGAGGAACTAGAGCAATATTATTATTATTATTATCGTTATTACTAATAACTATTATCTCTCTTATTAGGGTATCCTTGCCTAAAAGCCTACTTTCTCTACTGCCCTGCCTGCCCCTATATCCCCTCCCCCTGCCCTTACCCCTGCGTTTCTTTGCTTGCTTTAGTAGTATTTCTAGAATATTTTATTAGCTTTATATAACAATTTTAGAAAAGTATTACTATTATTTCTTTTTAAGTTATTTATACTTATTTTCGATAGTAATAATAATGCTTTGCTACTTTATTAGAAGTATAGAAGGAAGAAGAAAAAAAAGTATAAGAGGAAGAAAGGGAACGAATTTATTTTATAGGGTAAATTATATATATATATATATAAAAAACGCGAAATATAGTAAATATATATTATAACCCTACTACCCTATAAAAGACCGATTCCTTTACCCTTTTTCTTTCTTCTTTTTTATATACTTATTTATTTCCTATATAATTTCTTTCTTTCTATTTTTCCTATATACTATTTTTTTATTACTTTTCTTCTTTTTATTTATTTCTTTCCCCTATAATAATTCAATAATAAAAAGAGGACTACTAGTATATAAATATAACTATATATAATACGAATTATCTATATGTTTTAACGCGTATCTGCCTATAAAGAAAATAACTAGAAATAGGTATGCATAGATAAAGCATTTAATTATATAATAGGGCTATATTTAGGCAGTGCTCGTAGTATAATTAGATCGAACTTAGTCTAAGATTAGAAGCAGATTGCAGGGAGATTAGGAAAATAAAGCAAAAGAAGAGGATTAGGATTAGGGAACTATATATATAAAGTCTAGCCTCTTCCCTTAAAGAAGAGAGAGAGAGACAAATAGATATAAATATAAGCATATAGTAATAGATTAAGGACCCGAGCTAACTTAAGCAAAGTCCTCTCTTGTATTATACTAATATATATTAATGCCCTACTTATATTAGCAAATTAGCAACTAATAAAAAGACGGGCATCTGCTCTAGTATTATAGAGAGATAAGGCTTAAAAAGCAATTCCGTTAATTTAAACTTAACTATTAATAGTAAATAACTCTCCTACTTTTTTCTCTATATATAAGACCTTTAGGACTATTAAGGAGCCTTATAATAATCCTACTCTTTTCCTAAATCCGAGTCTTTAGAGGCAGTTAGTAGCAGCGTTAGCGTCCTCCTTATACCTAAGATCCAGGCTCGGTTAGAGCAATCTTTAGCTATATAGCCTTTTTTTCTATAGACGAAGCATATGCTATTATCCTAGTAGACCTTCTTTTTATCTTTAGAAAAAGCCTTGCCTTTTTCCTTAGATGTTATTATTAGGGTCTTTTTATTTTCCCCTGCTAACTTATCTTTATAGCAGGGAGTATAAATACTTAATTACTAGGTCTTTTATTAAATAGTATCTCTTTTTTAGCAGTAGACCGAGTCCTTAATATAGCTATAAAAGTCTTTATAGGGGAGGTTATTATCCTTAGTCTTAGTTAATAGGCTAGAGTCTAGGTTAGTCGGAAAATAGTCCTAAAGCATATACTTTATTTAATTAAATAGTATACGGGTTTTAGCAGCTAGATTATTAAATTCCGCGATAAATTCCTAGATTTCCTACTTGCTAGAAATCGAGA
Source organism: Ophiocordyceps polyrhachis-furcata BCC 54312 (assembly GCA_001633055.2). Classification (NCBI taxonomy): domain Eukaryota; kingdom Fungi; phylum Ascomycota; class Sordariomycetes; order Hypocreales; family Ophiocordycipitaceae; genus Ophiocordyceps; species Ophiocordyceps polyrhachis-furcata. The sequence continues at coordinate 2,352,157 of LKCN02000011.1, read as the reverse complement.
AGTTTAAATAGCAAAGGCGCTTAGCAGCCTTTACGAACTTATTAGGATTGCTATAAGCGGACTCGAGATACTAGATTATCTTTGCTAGTCTAGAAAAAGGTTATTCTATTAAGTTATACTAGGTCTTAAGGGTCTTACGGGCCTTGCTATTAAAAGAGCGAAATAAAAAGCCTATCCTATTTTCCTTATCCTAAAAAGTAGCCTTATTAATCCTTATTTTTTCTTTTAGGTTAGTTAGAAAGGCGCTAAACTCGCCTTTCTTTCTAGAAAACGTTTTAATATTATTATAGTAAGTCTTAGCTAAGTTAAAGTAAGCCGGGTTTAGTTATCTAATAGCAGTAAAGATAGGCTATATAGCCTTTCTAGAAGGGATAAAAGCAGTAGATCGATTCGTAAAGGCTATTAAGGCTTTTTTATAGCAGGCAGGCTTAGGGGTTTATTAACTCTATAAGTTAGTAATTTGCTGCTAAAGAGCTACTAACTAGGACTATAAGTCCTAGTTAGTTAGGGTTATTAAGAAAAAAGCTATAATTAAATAGTCTTTATCCTTAATATTATAATCTTAGTCTTAGGGGTTATATTCTAATTCTCTTAAGGCTAATCTTGCAAAGTATTAAGGAAAAGTCTAGTCTTAGCTTCTAGATATATATTACAAAGCGGGTCTAAGTCTTAGGTCTTATTCCTTAGAGCCTAATTAAATAGTCTAAAGGGTCTAGGAGTCTTCTAGAGTCTCGGCTGCCTATCTTAGCAATAAAAGGTTATAGTCTAGTCTTAGGTTATATTATACAAGTGTTTTGCGTCTTTATATAAAACGTAAGGTTAGTATATATTTATAAACCGCTTATTAGCAATATATTAATCTTAGAATAGTATAATAGCCTTAAAATAATAAGTAAATATATTATAGGCATTATAAATAAAGATTCTAAGATAAAGAGAAAAGAGAAAAAGGTGTAACGGCTTTAAAATAACAAGTAAATATATTATAGGCACTATAAATAAAGATTCTAAGATAAAGAGAAAAAAGAGGAAAAGGGGCATAAAGCTGTGCGTACTAAGGACAGCTATATACACTGCTACACGTAACCCAGGGTCTATCAGGGCTTTAATTAAATAGTTCGTGCCCTTTAATTAGTCTTATAGATACATAGCCTAAGAGTTAGTATATATAGCGCGTAATACTACCTCCCGACTAAGGCCTTAATATGCCTATTAAGGTGCATATTAGCGGACCTATAGTAATAAGCCTAGCTTAGCGGCATAGTTATTATTATTGTTATTATTATATAGCTTATTTGCTGCGGCAGCCTTAATCTACGCTATTAAGTTAATAGGGGGTCCTAGGGCATTAATATAATAGTTATAGTATTCCTTTAAAGCAATCGGCGCGTTTTTAAAGTTCTAAGCGGGATACTATATATAATCCGGATTATAGCCTTGCTATTATACTTAATACTCTAGGCGTTTGTTTCTGCCTATAATATAAGAATAGAAAACCTAATCGATTTCCTATTTAGGCGTACTTTAGACTTCTTTAGGTTTAGGGGCGGGGACTATTTAATCGGGCAATAGATTATCTAGGGCTTTTTAGAGTTAGTTAGCGTAGAATAAATTAGTTATCTTATAGCTATCTAGCAAGTCGAGAACGTAGCTAAAACTCTTTTCGGCTATAATTATAAAAGGTCTAGACTACTAAGCGTCGAGGCGAGTTATTAGGGCGATTATGCTAAATCCCTTTCGCTATAAGAAGACCCTATTACCTATAGTAAAGTCTATAGGGCGTCTCTTTTTATTAGCCTATCGCTTTTGCTATTCCTAAGTTCGAGCCGCGGCATTGCAAGCCTATTACTGCATTTCCTATATATAGGTAATAAGGCGTAAGGTAACGTAAGCCGGGTCGATAGAGTTATTAGGGGTTAAGGAACTATTTAATTAAGGCAGAGAGAGAGGGTTCCGGACTACTTTGCTAAGTGTTACTATTAGTAGGGCTATACTAATAAAGGCGTGCTAGGATAAGTTATGCGCGAAATCCAGGGCTAGCAGGTAATTGCTCTAATCGTCTTAATATTTATTAATATAGAAGCGTAGCCTCTAATCTAGATACTAGTTCGTAACCTTAATACTGCCCTAGGTCTATAGGTAGAAAGCACTACTATAATAATGCTTTATGCTAGTAAGTTAGTTAATTCTTTATAGGAATAAAGAAATAAAAAGGCTAGCGTTATCTATAATCTAAGCTATTAGCAGGCTAAAGAAGCAGTATAAGTGCTAGAAGTAACGGCTAGCGAGAGTCTCTAAAGTATTATCCTTCCTGCTAGGCAACGTAGCGATAATCTAGCTAAGCTTGCAAACGAAGGTCTAAACGTAGTTATATCTATAGCGATCCTTAGGCATAGTCTTTCTATTATAAGCAACCTATTCCTAAATAGCAGTTAGTACTAGCAGAGGGTATAGGAGGCCAGGGGTCTTATTACGCGGGGTTTTATTTCTCTAGCAGTTGTAACGGCCTTGAAATAATAAGTAAATATATTATAGGCACTATAAATAAAGATTCTAAGATAAAGAGAAAAAAGAGGAAAAGGGGCATAAAGCTGTGCGTACTAAAGATAGCTATATATACTGCTATACGTAACCTAGGGTCTATTAGGGCTTTAATTAAATAGTTCATGCCCTTTAATTAGTCTTATAGATACGTAGCCTAAGAGTTAGTATATATAGCGCGTAATACTACCCCCCGACTAAGGCCTTAATATGCCTATTAAGGTGCATATTAGCGGACCCGTAGTAATAAGCCTAGCTTAGCGGCATAGTTATTATTATTATTATTATTATATAGCTTATCTGCTGCAGTAGCCTCGATATACGCTATTAAGTTAATAAGTAGTCCTAGGGCATTAATATAACGGTTATAGTATTCCTTTAAAGCGATTACTATATTCTTAAAGTTCTAAGCGGGATACTATATATAATCCGGATTATAGCCTTGCTATTATACTTAATACTCTAGGCGTTTATTTCTGCCTATAATACAAGAATAGAGAATATAATCGACTTCCTATTCGGGCGTACCTTAGACTTCTTTAGGTTTAGGGGCAGGGACTATTTAATTAGGCAATAGATTATCTAGGGCTTTTTAGAGTTAGTCGGCGTAGAATAAATTAGTTATCTTATAGCTATCTAGCAGGTTAAAAATATAGCTAAAACCCTTTTTAGCTATAATCGTAAAAGGTCTAGACTACTAAGCGTCGAGGCGAGTTATTAGGGCGATTATGCTAAATCCCTTTCGCTATAGGAAGACCTTATTACCTATAGTAAAGTCTACGGGGCGTCTCTTTTTATTAGCCTATCGCTTTTGCTATTCCTAAGTTTAAGCTATAGCGTTGCGAGCCTAGTGCTATACTTCCTATGCATAGGTAATAAGGCGTAAGGCAATATAAGCCGGGTCGATAGAGTTATTAGGGGTCGAGGAACTATTTAATCGAGGCAGAGAGAGAGGGTTCCGGACTACTTTACCAAGTGCTACTATTAGTAGGGCTATACTAATAGAAGCGTGCTAGGACGAGTTATACGTGAAATCTAGGGCTAGCAGGTAATCGCTCTAATTATCTTAATATTTATCGATATAAAAGCATAGCCTTTAATCTAGATACTAGTTTATAACCTTAACGCTGCCCTAGGTTTATAGGTAAAGGGCACTATTATAATAATGCTTTATGCTAGTAAGTTAGTTAATTCTTTATAGGAATAAAGAGATAAAAGGGCTAGCGTTATCCGTAATTTAAGCCGTTAGCAGGCTAAAAAAGCAGTATAAGTGCTAGAAATAATAGCTAGCAAGAGTCTCTAAGGTATTATCCTTCCTGCTAGGCAATATAGCGATAATCCGGCTAAGCTTATAGACGAAGGTCTAAACGTAGTTATATCCGTAGCAATCCTTAGGCATAGTCTTTCTGTTATAAGCAACCTGTTCCTAAATAGCAGTCGGTACTAGCAGAGGGTATAGGAGGCCGGGGGTTTTATTACGCAGGGTCTTATTTCTCTAGCAGTTATAATAGTTGCGAATATACCTTCGGACGTCCTGCTTTATACTAGGCTAGTAGTAGTCCTGCTATAGTACCTTAATTATCTTATTCTAGCCTCTATAAGCAAAAATAAGGGGTTTATAGGCTTTATAAATCAGGGCTATATAGAGGAATATTTATCTATTAGCAGTCTATTCTAGGATAATTAAACGGTTGCTATAGTAGCCGAGTTTCTAAACCGCGTTCTCTTCTTAGATAAGTATAGCGAGGTTAGTACTACAAGGGGTTATAGCATTAAGTATACGAATCGAGGCAATAAAGGGGGTAACTTTTAGGAGGTCGAAACTAAGGGACTCTAGCTTAATTAAATAGTTCGTCTATTCTTCTTTCTCTCTAGCCTTAACTATAGGGAGTTCGACTATTTTGCGCGAGAGAGTATTAGCGGCTATATTTAGTCGGCTAGGGCAGTAGAGGAAATAGATATCGAATTAAGCTAGGAAATTAGACTAATAGACTTATTAAATCGAGAGCAACCTTTTTATCGAGAAGTATATTAGGGCCTTATAGTCTATAATAATATCGAATTTCTAACCGAGGAGTTCTAGGTAGAAGTATTCGAGGCTCTAGATAATAGCGAGGAGCTTATAGTCTTAGATTAGATAGGCGCGTTTAATAGGGGATATAATCTTAGAAAAGAAGCCTATAGGCTTCTAGGTTAAGTTAGTCTATTATTGCTATAATATACTAGCGGTTGCGTTTTAGGAGGCGTTAGTCTTAAGTTAGGTTAGCAGTTTAGGATAGAAGAAGGCGAGAATAGGAGCTTCTATTATAAGCTTCTTTATTTAATTAAATGCTTTACGCTATTCTAGTCCGAGTTTAAAGGGCGTGTTTTTCTTAAGCAGTCGGTTTAAGGGTTTAGCGGTCGCGCTAGCGTAATAGCAGAAGATCCGGATAAAGTTGCAAAGACCTATAAAAAAGCATATAGCTTTATAGTTTTTAAAGTCTTCGAACTTCTAATCTATAATAGCCTATACTTTGCGGGGGTCGATATTAAGTCCTACGCTAGCGTATAGCATTACGCTAAAGTAGTTAACCTTAGTAACGTTAAACTAAGACTTCTTAATATTACCCTATAGATTAGCCTAATAAAGGCGCTAGATAACCTTATAGTATTTAATCTAATAGTCTTCCTTATTATTATTATTTATATAAATTAGGATATTATCTGCGTATATACTAGCGTATTAATTAAGGAGGTCGTAGAGTTAGGCATTAATAAAGTTCTAGAACTAAGCAGGGCCGACTTTTAATCCGAACAGAAGGACTAACTAATAGAACGTACTAAACCTAGTACGGAATGCTATTAGGTATTTAGAGGCCAGGTCGAGATAGAGGCAGTAGAATGCCTAGATAACGTCGATCTTAGAGAAGCGTTTCGCGGATTAGCAGTTAAAAGCAGTACTATTAAGAGAGGGGGCGGGTAAAATACGACTCTTTAGGTAGTCGTTTATTTAATAGTAGTTAATATAGAAACGTTAGGCTATAGAGTACGGCTTTAGCGCGAATAGAATAGAGGCGGTATATAGGCTAGCGTTAGGCTTAATAAAACCTATTTCGAGCAGATAATCTATAGTCTCTTTCTCTAATAGCAAGTATTTAATCGGAGTATAATAAAACAGGGGACTAGCTAGGTAGAGAGGTTTCTTAAGTTCTAGCATAATATCGTAACTAGGATAGGGACTCGTAAGAGTATATGCTTTCTTCTTGCTAAAGAAGCCTTCTATATGCGTAAAGGGCTGTAGAATTAGACCGCGGACTAGGGTAATATAATCGGGGTCTTCTCCTACTAGGAATAGAATCTCTTAGCCTTAATATATACAACTCGCGGGACTAAGCTTTGCAATTAAGACCTCGGGCTAGTCGGGGTTATCTTCTAAAGGTACGGGCTAGGTTAGTATTAAGGGAGTTAATTCCTTCTATTATGCTTATTAGGGATCCTCTTAGACTACTTGGATTAATTAGTCTTAGCAGTCCTAGTTATTTTCCTAGGGGTCGGTCGGGTTAAGGGTCTTAGTCTAAGTTAGGGTTAGGGCTAGCTTTTTTTTCTTTACGGGCTATATAAAGTTATTATTCTTCTATAAGCGTTAGAGGATCTTATATTTCTTTTCGTCCGCTTTAATTAATTAGTTCCGGCATTCTATATTAGCCTAAACGGCTAGGTCGATCTGCCTATTAAGTAAAGGCGTCTTAGGTAGAAGGATCGAGAGGGAGTACTTAGCAAGGGCAGGGAGGTTATTAGGCTAGATAAGCTTTCGAGCAGTATAGTTAAGTAGTAGTTTCTTTTCGGCTAGCTAGTGCAGGCTAATAAAGAGATCCTAGGCATAATTAATAACTTAGAAGGTCTCCTAGGGAAAGGACTAGCTATCGATTATAAGGGTCGTAATTAACTGCTTACGCATAGGACTAGCTAGGCGGCCTTAGAAATCGACTAGGGGGACTAGACTAACTAGGACGAGTTCGGCATCGAGGCGTTTAACGGCCTGCTTAGCGAATTAGCAACTAATAAGGAGATAGGCATCTACTCTAGTATTATAAAGAGATAAGGCTTAAAGAGCGATTCTATTAATTTAAACTTAACTATTAATAGTAAATAATTTTCCTACTTTCCTCTCTATACGTAAGACCTTTAGGACTATTAAAGAGCCTTATAATAGTCTTACTCTTTTCCCGAATCCGAGTCTTTAGAGGTAGTTAGTAGCAGCGTTAGCGTCCTCCTTAAGCCTAAGATCCGGGCTTAGTTAGAGCAATCTTTAGCTATATAGCCCTTCTTTCTATAGATAAAGCACGTGCTATTATCCTAGTAGACCTTCTTTTTATCCTTAGAGAGAGCCTTGCCTTTTTCCTTAGATATTATTATTAGGGTCTTCTTATTTTCCCCTGCTAGCTTATCTTTATAATAGGGAGTATAACTACTTAATCGCTAGGTTTCTTATTAAATAGTATCTCTCTTTTAGCAGTAGACCGAGTCCTTAATATAGCTATAAAAATCTTTATAAGAAAAGTTATTATCCTTAGTCTTAGTTAATAGGCTAGAGTCTAGGTTAGTCGGAAAGTAGTCCTAAAGCATATACTTTATTTAATTAAATAGTATATAGGTTTTAGCGGCTAGGTTATCGAATTCTGCAATAAATTCCTAGATCTCCTATTTGCTAGAGATCGAGAAGTTTAAATAGTAAAGGCGCTTAGCGGCCTCTGCGAACTTATTAGGATTGCTATAGGCAGACTCGAGATACTAAATTATCTTAGCTAGCCTAGAGAAAGGTTATTCTATAGAGTCGTACTAGGTCTCGAGGGTCTTGCAGGCCTTGCCTTCGAGAGAGCAAAACAAAAAGCCTATCCTATTTTCCTTATCCTAGAAGGTAGCCTTATTAGTCCTTATTTTATCTTTTAGGTTAGTTAGAAAGGCGTTAAACTCGCCCTTCTTTCTAGAGAACGTTCTAATATCCTTATAGCGAATCTTAGCCGAGTTAGAGTAAGCTAGGTTCGGTTATCTAATAGTAGCAAAGATAGGCTATACGGCCTTTCTAAAGGGGACGAAAGCAGTAGATTAATCCGCAAAGGCTATCGAGGCTTCTCTATAGCAGGCGGGCTTAGGGGTCTATTAACTCTATAAGTTAGCAATCTGCCGCTAGAGAGCCGCTAACTAGGACTATAGGTCCTAGTTAGTTAGGGTTATTAAGGAAGAAGCTATAATTAAATAGTCTTTATCCTTAATATTATAATCTTAGTCTTAGGGGTTGTATTCTAATTCTCTCGAGGCTAATCTTGCAGAGCGTTAAAGAAAGGTCTAGTCTTAGCTTCTAGATATATATCGGGAAGCGGGTCTAAGTCTTAGGTCTTGTTCCTTAGAGCCTAATTAAATAGTTTAAAGGGTCCGGGAGTCTTCTAGGGTCTTAGCTGCCTATCTTAGCAATAGAAGGTCGTGGTCTTAGTCTTAGGTTATATTATACGGGTATTTTACGTCTTCGTATAGGACGTAAGGCTAATACGTATTTATAAACCGCTCGTTAGCGATATATTAATCTTAGAATAGTATAACGGCCTTAAAATAATAAGTAAATATATTATAGGCACTATAAATAAAGATTCTAAGATAAAGAGAAAAAAGAGGAAAAGGGGCATAAAGCTATGCGTACTAAGGATAGCTATATACACTGCTACACGTAACCTAGGGTTTATCAGGGCTTTAATTAAATAGTTCGTGCCCTTTAATTAGTCTTATAGATACGTGGCCTGAGAGTCAGTATATACGGCGCGTAACAGCAGTTATAATAGTTGCGAATATACTTTTAGACGTCCTGCTTTATACTAGGCTAGTAGTAGTCCTGCTATAGTACTTTAATTATCTTATTCTAGCCTTTATAAGCAAAGATAGGGGGTTCGTAGGCCTTACGAATTAGGGCTATATAGAGGAATATTTATCTATTAGCAGTCTATTCTAGGATAATTAAATAGTTGCTATAGTAGCCGAGTTTTTAAACCGCGTTCTTTTTTTAGATAAGTATAGCAAGGTTAGCACTGCAAGGGGTTATAGCGTTAGGTGTACGAATCGAGGCAATAAAGGGGGCAACTTTCGGGAGGTTAAAACTAAGGGACTCTAGCTTAATTAAATAGTTTATCCGTTCTTTTTTCTCTCTAGCCTTAACTATAGGGAGTTTAACTATTTTGCGCGAGAGAGCATTAGCAGCTATATTTAGTTAGCTAGGGCAGTAGAGGAAACGGATATTAAATTAAGCTAGGAAATTAAACTAATAGACTTATTAAATTAAGAGCAACCTTTTTATCGAGAAATATATTAGGGCCTTATAGTTTATAATAATATCGAATTTCTAACTAAGGAGTTCTAGATAGAAGTATTTAAGGCTCTAGATAATAGCGAGGAGCTTATAGTCTTAGATTAGATAGGCGCGCTTAGTAGGGGATATAGTCTTAGAAAAGAAGCCTATAGGCTTCTAGGTCGAGTCGGTCTATTATTGCTATAATATACTAGCGGTTGCGTTTTAGGAGGCGTTAGTCTTAAGTCGGGTTAGCAGTTTAGGACGGAAGAAGGCAAGAATAAGAGCTTCTATTACGAGCTTCTTTATTTAATTAAATGCTTCGCGCTATTCTAGTCCGAGTTTAAAGGGCGTGTCTTTCTTAAGCAGTCGGTTTAAGGGTTTAGTAGTCGCGCTAGCATAATAGCAGAAGATCCGGATAAAGTTGCAAAGACCTATAAAAGAGCGTATAGCTTTATAGTCTCTAAGGTCTTTAAACTTCTAATCTATAATAGCCTATACTTTATAGGGGTTAATACTAAGTCCTACGCTAGCGTATAGTATTATGCTAAGGTAGTTAACCTTAGTAACGTTAAACTAAGACTTCTTAATATTACCTTATAGATTAGCCTAATAAAGGCGCTAGATAACTTTATAGCATTCGATCTAATAGTCTTCCTTATTATTATTATTTATATAGATTAGGACGTTATCTGCGTATATACTAGCATATTAATCGAGGAGGTTATAAAGTTAGGCATTAATAAAGTTCTAGAACTAAGCAGGGCTAACCTTTAATCTAAATAGAAGGACTAACTAACGGAATATACTAAACCTAGTATGGAATGCTATTAGGTATTCGGAGGCCGGGTCGAGACGGAGGCAGTAGAATGCCTAGATAATATTAATCTTAGAGAAGCGTTTTGCAGATTAGCAGTTAAAAGCAGTACTATTAAGAAAAGGGGCAGGTAAAATACGACTCTTTAGGTAGTCGTTTATCTAATAGTAGTCGATATAGAAACGTTAGGCTATAGAGTACGGCTTTAGCGCGAATAGGATAGAGGTAGTATATAGGCTAGCATTAGGCTTAATAAAACCTATCTCGAGCAGATAATCTATAGTCTCTTTCTCTAATAGCAAGTATTTAATCGGAGTATAATAAGATAGGGGACTAGCTAGGTAGAAAGGTTTCTTAAGTTCTAGCGTAATATTATAACTAGGATAGGGACTCGCAAGAGTATATGCTTCCTTCTTGCTAAAAAAGCCTTCTATATGCGCAAGGGGCTGTAGAATTAGACTGCGGACTAGGGCAATATAATTAGGGTCTTCTCCTGCTAGGAACAGGATCTCTTAGCCTTAATATATACGACTTATAGGACTAAGCTTTGCAATCGAGACCTTAGGCTAGTCGGGGTTATCTTCTAAGGGTACGGGCTAGGTTAGTATTAAAGGAGTTAATTCCTTTTATTATGCCTATTAGGGATCCTCTTAGACTGCTCGGATTAATTAGTCTTAGCAGTCCTAGTCGTCTTCCTAGGGGTTAGTCGGGTTAAGGGTCTTAGTCTAGGTTAGGGTTAGGGCTAGCTTCTTTTTCTTCGCGGGCTATACGAAATTATTATTCTTCTATAAGCGTTAGAGGATCTTATATTTCTTTTTATCCGCTTTAATTAATTAGTTCTAGCGTTTTATATTAGCTTAAATAGCTAGGTCGATCTGCCTATTAAGTAAAGGCGTCTTAGGCAGAAGGATCGAAAGGGAGTACTTAGCAAGGGCAGGGAGGTTATTAGGCTAGATAAGCTTTCGAGTAGTATAGTCGAGTAGTAGTTTTTTTTCGGCTAGCTAGTATAGGCTAATAAAGAAATCCTAGGCATAATTAGTAACTTAGAAGGTCTCCTAGGGAAAGGACTAGCTATTAATTATAAGGGTTATAATTAACTGCTTATGTATAGGACTAGCTAGGCAGCCTTAGAAATCGACTAGGGGGACTAGACTAACTAGGACGAGTTTAGTATCGAGGCGTTTAATAGCCTGCTTAGCGAATTAGCAACTAATAAGAAGATAGGTATCTGCTCTAGTATTATAGAGAGATAAGGCTTAAAGAGCGATTCTATTAATTTAAACTTAACTATTAATAATAAACGACTCTCCTACCTTCCTCTTTATACGTAAGATCTTTAGGACTATTAAGAAGCCTTATAATAGTCCTACTCTTTTCCCGAATCCGAGTCTTTAGAGGTAGTTAATAGCAGTATTAGCGTCCTCCTTAAGCCCGAGATCCAGGCTTAGTCGGAGCAATCTTTAGCTATATAGCCCTTTTTTCTATAGATAAAGCACGTGCTATTATCCTAGTAGACTTTCTTTTTATCCTTAGAAAAAGCCTTGCCTTTTTCCTTAGATATTATTATTAGGGTCTTTTTATTTTCCCCTGCTAGCTTATCTTTATAGCAGGGAGTATAATTACCTAATTGCTAGGTTTCCTATTAGATAGTATCTCTCTTTTAGCAGTAGACTAAGTCCTTAATATAGCTGCAAAAATCTTTATAGGAGAGGTTATTATCCTTAGTCTTAGTTAATAGGCTAGAGTCTAGGTCGGTCGGAAAGTAGTCCTAAAGCATATACTTTATTTAATTAAATAGTATATAGGTCTTAGCGGCTAGGTTATTAAATTCTATAATAAATTCCTAGATCTCCTATTTACTAGAAATCGAGAAGTTTAAATAGCAGAGGCGCTTAGCAGCCTCTGCGAACTTATTAGGATTGCTATAAGCGGACTCGAAATACTAAATTATCTTAGCTAGCCTAGAGAAAGGTCGTTCTATAGAGTCGTACTAGGTCTTAAGGGTCTTATAGGCCTTGCCCTTAAGAGAGCAAAATAAAAAGCCTATCCTATCTTCCTTATTCTAGAAGGTGGCCTTATTAGTCCTTATCTTATCTTTTAGGTTAGTTAGAAAGGCGTTAAACTCGCTCTTTTTTCTAGAGAATATTCTAATATCCTTATAGCGAATCTTAGCTAAGTTAGAGTAAGCTAGGTTTAGTTATCCGATAATAGCAAAGATAGGCTATATGGCTTTTCTAGAGGGGACGAAAGCAGTAAATCGATCCGCAAAGGCTATTAAGGCTTCTTTATAGCAGGCAGGCTTAGGGGTCTATTAACTCTATAAGTTAGCAATCTGCTGCTAGAGAGCTGCTAACTAGGACTATAGGTCCTAGTTAGTTAGGGTTATTAAGGAAAAAGCTATAATTAAATAGTCTTCGTCCTTAATATTATAATCTTAGTCTTAGGGGTCGTGTTCTAATTCTTTTAAGGCTAATCTTGCAGAGCGTTAAGGAAAGGTCTGGTCTTAGCTTCTAGATATATATTAAGAAGCGGGTCTAAGTCTTAGGTCTTATTCCTCGGAGCCTAATTAAATAGTTTAAAGGGTCCGGGAGTCTTCTAGGGTCTTAGCTGCTTATCTTAGCAATAGAAGGTTATAGTCTTAGTCTTAGGTCGTATTATATAGGTATTTTGCGTTTTCGTATAGGACGTAAGGCTAATATATATTTATAAACCGCTTATTAGCAATATATTAATCTTAGAATAGTATAACGGCCTTAAAATAATAAGTAAATATATTATAGGCACTATAAATAAAGATTCTAAGATAAAGAGAAAAAAGAGGAAAAGGGGCATAAAGCTATGCATACTAAGGATAGCTATATATACTGCTACACGTGACCTAGGGTCTATTAGGGCTTTAATTAAATAGTTCGTGCCCTTTAATTAGTCTTGTAGATACGTGGCCTAAGAGTTAGTGTGTACAGCGCGTAACAAAAGGGGCATAAAGCTATGCGCACTAAGGACGACTATATATACTGCTATATATAACCCAGGGTCTATTAAGATTTAATTAAATAGTTAGTGCCCTTGTAATTAGTCTTATAGATACGTGGCCTAAGAGTTAGTATATATAGAGTTAGTGTGTATAGCGCGTGATATTTAGCAGGGGTTATTATTTTAGAGAAGAATCTAGTAGGCTTCTAGGTCGAGCTATTAGGCTATTGCTACTATAGGACCCTAGTAGTAGTATTATAGGAAGCGTTAGTCTTAAGGCAGGTTAGCAGTTTAGGCTAAAAAAAGGCGAGAATAAGTGCTTTAGTAGCAAGCTATTTTATTTTAATAAAAGCGTTACGTTATTTAGGTCTAAGGGAAAAGTCGCTATCCTTTTTAAGCAGATAGTTAAGGGGTTCGGCGGCCTTGCTAGTATAATAATAAAAGATCCGGATAAAATTGCATAGGCTAAGGAAAGAACGTATAGCTTTTTTATTGCAAAGGTCTTTAAACTTCTAGTTAGTAATCGCCTAAGTCTTATAGAGATTAATACTAATTTCTATACTAGCCTAGAGTATAACTCCTAAGTAATCGATTTTTATAATATTAAAATATAACTTCTTAATATCTTTTTATAAGTTTGCCTAGTAAAAGCGCTAGATAACTTCGCAGTATTCCTTCTAATAAGTCTTTTTGCTATTATTATCCGAGTAGATTAAGATATTATTAGCATACGCGCTAGTATATTAGTCTAAAAGGTTATAGAGCTAGGCGTTAATAAAGTTCTAGAACTAGGCAGGCCTAACTTTTAGACTAAAAAGGAGGACTTTTTAGCGGAATATACTTAACTTAGTACGGAAGGCTATTAAGTACTTAGAGTCAGGGTCGAGATAGAAATAGTAGAAAGCCTAGATAATATTAATCTTAGAGAAGCACTAAGCTATTTAGCAGTTAAATATAGTACTATTAAGGGATAGGGCTAGTAAGATCCGGCTCTTTAAATAGTTATTTATCTAGCAGTAGTTAATATAGAACCTGCGCGCTATTAAGTATAGCTTTAGGGCAAATAGCATAAGTATAGTATATAGGCTAGTATTTAGTTTAATATACCTAATAGAGAGGAAGTAGTTAACTATTTCCTTCTTTAATAGTAAATACTCTACTAGCGTCTAGTATACTAGTAAGCTAGTAGGGGTTAGAGGTTTCTTAAGCTTAAGTATAATATTATAACCTAGGCAAGGGCTAGTAAGCATATAGGCCTCCTTCTTACTAATAAAACCTTCTAGATATATAAGGGCTAGGGGAATTAGACTGCGTACTAGGGTAATATAGTCTAGGTCTTCTCTAGCAGGGAAAGGAATCTTTTATCCTATATATATAATACTAGCAGGGGCGAGTTAGGCGATTTCTCTTCTAGCAAGCATAGTATCTAGCTTAAGAGGGATAGGAATAGTTAGTATTAAAAAGGTAAGGTCCTCCTAGCGAGCCTATTATAGGTTAGCTTAGAGGGATCCGATTAATTATGCCTAGAAGAGTTTATTATCTAGGGCAGCGTTAATATTGTTAGTTATAGTTAGGTTAGGGTTATTAGCTAGGCATTTTTTCTTTAGGCTAGTAGGGAATATAAGGTTATTATTCTACTGCTATTTTTATAGGATCTAGTAATAGTAATCGTCCTTTTTTATTAACTTATTTTATTATTTAATATCTATTTATACGGCCGGGTTAGTCTTTACGCTACTTAAAATTGGATTCTGTAGAATTATTGCAAGGGAATACTTTATAAAAGCAGGCAGATTATTAGGCTATATAAAATAATAAAAAGAATAGTTAAAAAGGAGATGCTTTTTAGCTATTTATTAGAGTCCGATAAAAATATCCTAGTTATAGTTAGTAACTTAGAAAGTTTCTTGCAGGAATATATAACTATTAATTATAAAAGTAGTAGTTAAGTGCTAGTCTATAATACTTATATCGCGGCCCTAGAAATCGATAAGAGGAAATAAGCAGATAGAGGAGAGTTTAGCTCTAAGGCTTTTTATAGCTTTTTTAGCAAATCCTTAGAATACTATAAAACGAGTTTCTACTCTAGTATTATAAAGAGAGGAAGTATTTAGACTAATACTATTAGATTAAATTATACTATAAATAGTAAAGGACTTTCCTAAGCTTTTCTCTATTAATACCTTTAGGACTATTAAGGAGCCTTATAATAGTCCTACTCTTTTCCTAATTCTAACTCGTTAGAATCTATATTAGTTATATTTTATAGGGGATCCGTGCTTTCTTTAACTAAGGCGACTTTCTAATAGTCTAGGCATTCCTTAGCTTAGTAACCTTTTCTGCTATAAATAAAATAAGTACTATTATCCTAGTAGACTTTTTTTTCCCTTTTAATTAGAGCTTAGCCTTTTAACTTAGCGCTTAGTAGTCTTTTTAAGTCTAAAGCAAGCAACTTATTTCCTTAAAAGGGTTATAAAGGTTAGCAAGATTCGCGCTAAGTAGTATCCTTCTTTTAGTAAAAGACTGCGTTTTTAACTGCCTTATAGTACTCCTTATAGGAAATTAGGGTATCCTTAGCTTTTATTTAAAAGCTTAAGTCGAGGTTAGCAGGCAGATAGTCCTAGAGCGTATATTTAAGCTAGTTAGTAAGAACCTAGGTCTTTACTACTAGGTTATTAAACTCTGCTAGGAATTTCTAAATTTCCTATTTGCTTATAGGCGAGAAATAGAGTCTTTATAAGTCTCTCGATTGCTTCTATATACTTATTCGGGTTACTAAACGCTAATTTAAAGCACTAAATTATCTTAGCTAAGCAAAAAAAAAAGCAGCTATCTAAGGTATACCTTATCTTAAGGGCTTTCTAGGCTCTGCTTTTAAGCATATAATAAAGGAAAGATATCTGCTCTATCTTATTATAGAAAATCGTAATATTAATTTATATTTTATTTCTTAATTATACGAGAAAACTATTAAACTCGCTTTTTTTACTAAAAAAAGTCCTAACGTCCTTATACTAGGATTTTGCTTTCTCTAAGTAGTCTAGGTTTAGGGTGCCTATTATTCTAAACTTAGACTAGGCTGCTTTCCTAAACGCTAGGAATATATCTAGGCTACTAAAAGCTATAAACCCTATATATTTTATATAATCCTAGTCTTAGGATAGCAATTATTAGTTTAGTTAGTTAATTTTTGCCTTAAGCTAGGCTATATCTGCTAGCATGCTCTAGATTATCTCTAATAAGTTAGGCGTAAAAGTAAGTAAAGCTATTACTAGGGGAGTCTAGGGCTAAGGAAGCCTTATTATATCTTATTACTCTAATCTTATTTAAGCGGGTAAAAGAGTCTTTAATATAAGCCTAGTAAATTAATAGGGTTGCTTATTTTTGCTAGATATATATAGACTTAGGTTATACTTACTACTTAGTTAGGGTTATAATCTTTTATAGTATTTAGCGTTTCTATAAGATATAAGAAGTAGTTATATATTTCTTAAACGCTTATTAGTAAAGAAGAGATCTTAGAATAGTATTATAGCTAGCAAAACGAGCAAATATATATTAAGCACTATAAATAAATATTCTAAGATAAAGAGGAAAGAAAGAACAAGGAAAGGGTAGTCGGGCTATAGGCCCTTTTATATGCGTTATAGAGGGCTTATTACCTAATATAACGGGTCTACTATAGGCTTATAGGGGTTAGGGGTCCTATATCCTTCCTCGTACTAGGTGCTGCAGTGTGCTAGGGCGCGGCGCGGCGCGTAATACTAGGGATAATATATGGAATAATAAAATACAAATATACTATATAAGGTCTAAAGATAATATAGCTGATATATTTACTAAAGAGCTAAAAGCTAGTAAATTTTATAAATTCCGACGCCTTTTATTAGGTTAATAACTATTTCTTATAATAGTAGAGGTTTTTTAAGTCTTTATAAAGCTTTTAGACTTTTCCTTTATATAAATTTAGTATTTTTCCTTATATACAAGGTTTTACTAGAATATATATATATAAACTTAAGTATTTTATCCTTATTAAAGGTTTTTACTAAGTATAACTAGTATTTTTCCTACTTAAGGTTTTTACTAGGATAAATAATATTATAGATATGCTTTTTCCTACTAGGTTTTGCTTATCTTATAGTTTTTAAACTTTTCCACATATAAGATATAAAAATTAACTTATAAAGAGAAGATATAAAAATACAGTAAAGAGTATATATAATATACACTTTAAGGGAGGCTATAAGAGTATATATAATAATACAGCTATAAAAAAGCTTAATAAATATAAAATAGGTACTTTTATAAAACAAGACCTATATTATTTTATAGCGCCTTTAAAACGCTTTAAAATGCACATCTTTTTATCCTAAACGGATAAGAAATAATCTTATAATTGGACTTGAAACATATAATACAAACAGGGCTTAAACTAGACCCACACCCCCCTGAGCACAGCGCTTACAGCGGGATAGGGTACGTACCTACAAGGGCTATAGCGGGCGCGTTATAGCAGTTATAGCGGGCGTTATAGGGTTAGATTAGTCAGATTGCTATATATAACACTTATATATAACATACAAGTCTTCCTCTAAATTGCTAATCTTCTAAGTTAAATATCTAAAAAAGGAAAATACTTAAAAATATAGGGGCAGTAGTAACGTATAGGTACGTTAGAGTACTATAAGAAGGGACTTTAAAGTATCTTAAGAAGTACTTTTATTCCTAAGAAATTGTCTATAAAAAGAGGAGGGTTTTCCTACCTACTTGGAAGAATTATTAGTATTAGCTTTTCTTACCTTTTTAATATAAACACCTCTGCTGCCTCTAATTCTTCTTTAATTGCCTCTTTTAGACTATTACGTAATTCCTCTTCTTTTTCTCTATTACGTAATTACCTTCCCGATTTATTAACTCTTTATCTACTGCTTTTATAACTTTTTAAGTAATAAGAAAGTACTGCTTATTATTTATAAATAAAACAAAAATAAGAGGGCAGGGATAACGTATAGGTATGTTAAGAGTACTATAAGTAGGGACTTTAAAGTATCTCGAGAAGTACTTTTATTCCTGAGAAATTATCTATAAAAGGAGGAGGGTTTTTTTACCTACTTAAAAAAATTATTAGTATTAGCTTTTCTTACCTTTTTAATATAAACACCTCTCCTGCTTTTAATTCTTCTTTAATTTTCTCTTTTAGACTATTACGTGATTTTCCTTCTTTTTTTTTATTATATAATTACCTTTATAATTCGTTATTTTTTTATCTACTGCTTTTATAACCTTTTAACTATTTAGATATATAACTAAGTTAAAAACCTAGTTTCTAATAGTTATAAATTTAATAAGTTTTAGTGTTTTATAACTACTGCGTTATAGCTTTTAAATTAAGTATAGCCTATTGCGGACAGCTGTTAGATGAGTACGTACTGATTTCTTCAGTAAGGTAGGGTGATATAATATAGCTATCTTATATATGGTTTACAATCTTTTAGGGGTAGTAGTAGTGTATTGCCGAACCGAAGGCCGAACCGAAGGCCGAGTGGCCTAAAATACTACATACACATTACGTATTTGCTGGCTTAGACAGACTTTGTGTCCTTTATGCTGAACACCTCACTAATTTACTGTTAAGCGAAAGCAACGACGTCTCTTGATGCCTATTATGAGCGCGCAATCCAAGCCAGAAGTATCCCCCTGGAGTCGTGCCGTTGCCGGTGCTGCCGGTGCTGTCCTCGCGAACTTTCTTGTTTATCCACTGGACATGTGAGGCCTCGCATTCTGTCAACCTGTTTCCCCCTTCCCCATCCTCAAACTGCATTTAACATCCCATTACCGATTTCGGTAGTATCAAAACACGGCTACAGGTCCAAGCTGGTCATGGCGGACTTAATTCAGTCGGAGATGATGGGGTGCACTACACATCGACCTGGAACGCAATGTCACATATAGTGGCAGAGGACGGCATAGGGGGTTTGTATGCGGGCATGAATGGATCTCTTATAGGCGTCGCGTCCACAAACTTCGCCTATTTTTATTGGTACACCATTGCGAGGTCAATCTATTTCAGGCAACCTATCCTGCGGCATTCTACCCCTTCAATGACGATGGAGCTCGTGTTTGGCGCCGTCGCCGGTGCCTTGGCACAGATTTTCACCATACCAGTTGCGGTCGTAACAACTCGGCAGCAGACTGCAAGACGAGTGGAGCGCAGAAGCCTTTTTGATACGGCGCGCGAAGTAGTTGACGGACCGGACGGTGTATCAGGCCTATGGAAGGGCCTCAAAGCCAGTTTAGTTCTTGTTGTGAACCCCGCAATCACTTACGGTGCCTACGAACGACTCAGAAATGTTCTTTTCCAGGGGAAGTCTACTCTGAAGCCCTGGGAAGCGTTCTGTAAGTCGTCTATGTCTGGGCACATGAACACATTCTAATGCCATGAAGTCTTGGGCGCCATGTCAAAGGCCATTGCAACACTGGTCACGCAGCCACTGATCGTAGCCAAAGTTTGCTTGCAATCTAAGCCACCACTAGCCATGAATGGGAAGCCGTTTCGAAGTTTTGTCGATGTTATCAGGTTTATTGCAAAACACGAAGGTCTTCCAGCCTTATTCAAAGGCATTGGACCTCAGATTTCGAAAGGATTGGTAGTACAAGGCATTCTCATGATGATCAAGGAAAGGTGCTTTCCCCGTTTCCGACGACCTCGCGGACTTCAATTTGCTGATACTCTAACGACAACAGGGTTGAAATTTATGTACTTCTACTAATAAGTCATCTCCATTTCACCCGCAAAAGATACCTGCAATATGCGACACGCCTTACTTCCTTATTAGCATGGTACTGCGGAACGAAAGTCAAAACTTCGAAGAATTGACAGACGTTATGAGATTGAAATCCACATACCTATGTGTATCTAAACATGTAACGGAGACGCCACTTCATCAGCAGACAACCATTTGTGTCCGGTCATCTTCGTCTTTTCCTACCAAGCCCTGATATCGTCTTCTTCGTACAATGCCAATTCAAGCTTTCTGGCACTCGAACTTCGACTTAACCACGTACAGATGAACCTTCAGGTATAGTGAATATTTGAATGTTCAAAGTACTTTGTACTGACTACCTGGTGTCTGATGGAAATGTTCCACCCGGGTCTGGCTCATGTGTCGTGACACAATCCAGGGTGCTCGGGGAGAGAAGGAAGCGGTTTGCGAGGATTGACAACTTGTGAGGAGCACCTTGAAGATAATAATGATTGAGAATCGTTGACACTGCAAGAGTCACAACCAGTAAGTGGGTCAGCGGTGGTCCCGGAATGATGGTAGAGATCTTCGTTATGCAGTGAAGGTACATGAACAAATGGCTGGGAATTGGCGGATCTGTCGTAACTGTTGACAGAAGTCTGACCTGGCAGTGAAACGAGAGGCGGGACGGGAACACCTCTAGAGAAGATGACAAGGAAGAGGCATGAAAGTAGGATAACAGCTTGCAGTATAGCCATCCTCTTCTGAAAGACAACCTCTTCTGCAAGGAGGTTAAGCCTGGTGCTAAGAGCCATGATGTCCCGCTCCGAGCGATCTGCTTGGCTGTCGAGGGCAAGAACGGTTGATTGCCATATCTGATCATATTGCTCGCGAATATTGCGCAGCTCGGAGAGAACCGTTTGGTTCAGGTCGTTAAGGAATAAGGTGACCTTCGAACGCTGCTTTTGCTCACCTCTCTGCAGGGCCTCTTGCACATGTCGAGACTGTTCTTCGACATATTTAAGAGAAAGAGTGAGATTTGACTCGACCTGCTGAAGGCGTTTCGCAATGGCATTGAAAAATCCTTCTTGTACGGTGGTAGTTGCTCCATTTGCGCCACTG
Organism: Ophiocordyceps polyrhachis-furcata BCC 54312; assembly: GCA_001633055.2. Classification (NCBI taxonomy): domain Eukaryota; kingdom Fungi; phylum Ascomycota; class Sordariomycetes; order Hypocreales; family Ophiocordycipitaceae; genus Ophiocordyceps; species Ophiocordyceps polyrhachis-furcata. The sequence continues at coordinate 2,331,645 of LKCN02000011.1, read as the reverse complement.
GCACCACTTGTCCGCGGCTTGCCGTTTGTGACTCCGGGGGCTGGCGACTTGGTCGCTGAAGAGACCGTGACATCGCTGCCCTCTGTGGCGGTGTCTTTGGCGGCCGTTGCGCTAGCGTTAGCCGACTCAGTGAGACTGCTAGCAGCTGCTTCGTCATCGTCGGAGTGTGAAGCGATCGACAGGTCTGTTGGTGTTATTGTCGGCAGGGCAGTGGATGCCTCATGAAGACTGGTGCGAGCAAGAAGCGTTGGCGACGAGACCTCTGGCGGCTGCTCTGGTGCTGAAGCTTCAGATCGACGAGATTCTACAGCGTTGTCGCGATCAATTGAGGCTCGGTGATCGCTTGAGTTACGAGAGGTTTGACCGCTGCTTGCCGGGCACGTTGCACTAGCCAAGACATGGAATAAACCTGCGCCCCACGGCCCCGTCCAGGGTGTCGTGATAGATGGCGTGGGAATTTTTCCTGCGAAGTTGACAGGTTTCGAGGTTGGCGGTGTATTGTCAACGTTGGTCATTTTCTTCACCGATTCCTGGCCATGGACCTGCAGGTCTTCATCACGTCCAGTTTCGCTATCCTTCCAGGAGTCCAGCATCCGGGAGCCGTGTACGCGAAGGAGCGATACTGGGCAGTAATATTCGTTTCCATAATGGCTGAGGAACTCGAGCCGAATGTATTTGGCCCATATCTGAGGGTTTTCAACCAAAAATGGCTGAATGTCCCGTGAATTGCGTGCTTCGAAGACCCCGAGCTCACGCCATTTGTTCACATTGACAGGATATCGATCGCTGACACTGACACGGAAGTGGCGTATCATGCTGGAGAAGAACTCGAAGTTGGCAATGACCACGGTATCGACCAAGATGTCATCGCTGAGCTCAACAATGACATATTTTGAGCGTACCGCACATTCCAGTAGCATGTATGTATCCTTGTTTTCGACTAATATCGCTCTCGCATTCTTGGCTCCGGTGGCGGACTTTAAAACTGTAGCACCGGCATCGAAAGAGGCATACGAGAAGCGCTCCTTGCATGTCTTTCCTGCGTCCTTGCTACGGTGTGTAACAGTTTCACCGTACGGCAAGATCGCTTCTTCGATTGCTTCGCCTTCCCTTTCGTCGTGTAAAGATTCAGTTTTGGTTTCCTTTCCGTCTATATTTCTATAGTCAACGAAATCCAGAGATATTTCGCCCTCTTCGCCCAGGCCAGCACCGTGCGCGTCGTCTGGGGCAAATCTATAGTCAACTTGTTGGTTAACCTTGCGAGACCTCCATGTCTGGGGATCTTGCCCGACTTGTCTCAACATCATCTCTTTCCAGTCCTCAAACGACACGAAGGAGAAGGAAGTAGGCTCGGCTGGTTGACCGTCCAGACTCGACATGCTGCTGTCAGATAGCAGAGACGTCCGGAATGATTCGGCCGCGAGTGTGGATTGATATGTGGATCCAGAGCGGAAGGAGTGATACGTAGTAAAACCAGAGCCGTCCCAAGAGTTAGTCAGGCATAACTGGGGAAGCATGTGTGTAATATAGTTCACAGTTCGGGCTTCGCATAGACTAGGGCTGGATATGGAACTCGGAGTAGTAAGGGCGATGCTGGGCGTACTCGGGTTTGCGACACCTTCGCGAGAGGCTGGATTCCCGAGATCGTCGCCATAAGCCAGTACCCAGGGGTATAACGATGCCGAAAGAATGGGAAGCGCAGGAGATAGCCTCAAGATGAAAATATGCATCATCAAGGCGCGGTCAGCGCGATACTTCTTTATCCTTGAATAATCAGGTACGACAGTGGTCAAAGACATCGGGAGTGCCTCGGAATATGGGCCATGGGCGAACAAGAAACATAAATCATTGCTGCCAATGCGTGCAGAACAGGTAAACAGGAAGAGGCAGTTAGTTGGAGGGGTAGGCGAGTGGAAGGCCATAGCTATATTAATTTCAAAACTCAGATTCATATTATTACTAAGTATTACTACAACTATCACGTGTAGGCATGGCAAGCATATAGACTAAATATAGTACGGAGGTCCCTTAACAAAGTCATTGCAGGCACTAAAAGTAATCCCTGTAGGAAAAAAAAAATCTGTATAAAAATTACAGCGGGGGTACTTCTCCCTAGCCCTAACCCTAAGGAAGGATAGGAAGGAAGCCCTAGGAAGAAAGGTGTTATATACGGCAGCGGCCTATAAAGCCTATTATTTAAGCCTCTTAGCAGAAATGCCTTTATTTTAAGTGCTAAAGTTATTTATAAAATAGGTTATTTAGAGCTAATAGTAAGATAAAAAAGGGGAAGAAAAAAGCAGCTTTATAATATAAAGTATCTCTTTTTATAATTTTAATATAGATTTACTTTTTTTCTATAAGGATTATTTTTCACGCTTATAATAACTTTATTTATTTATTTTATTTATTTATTAATTATATACTAAGGGCTGTAAAAAGCATTTACAACTTTTATATAAATTAAGTAAAAAAAAACCCTAAATAGGGAAAAACCCCTAGTAATAAGGCAAAAAAGGCCTTATATTTTAAAAGGTATAAAAGTCTTCTACCTTAGTATAATTCTAGTTATATAACCTAAACTTACCTCCTAACCTTAGGGAAAGCGCTTATATAGCTATAGACTCCGCCCCCTTGCTTACGCAATATACTTATCTTATAATAGTTCCCTTATCTTAGCTACGCTCCTAATACGCGCAGTATTACCTCTAAGATACGCAGCTATAAGTATATAGCCTGCTCTTTAAAATAGTCCTATATATATATATATAGCCCTAGGTAGCCTGCTTTTTTTTAAAATAGTATATATAATTAAATATACTTAGTTTAGCCTAATTATGCTTTTTTATAGCTAGCCTTTTAATATAATTATATATTTTCTTTTTCCCTTTTTCCTTTTTTTTCTACTAATTACTTTTTGTGTTTTTAACTTATTTTTTTTCCTTACTCTCTAGCTATGCTTTAATATAACCTACTATTTCTATAGTCCTATTATATTAGAATATATTAAATAACTAAATTGAACGCTCTTTATAATAATATTTACAGAAGACTCCTGTATAGCTAGCATAAAAGAATAGCTCGCTAACATCTCCTTAGCAGATAATACTCTCCTAGACCCGGACCTTATTTACTCAACGGCATTATTTCCATCTTTAATACTCGAATCGTTATAAGGGAAAGAAAATAAAAATAAAATAAAAAGAAAGGTAATAAGGTAATAAGGTAATAAGGAAGAAATTATATAGGAGATAAATAAATAAGTAGAATAAAAAAAACATAGTAAAAAAAAGGTAAAAAAAATTAGTCTTTTTATAGAGTAGTAGGGTTATAGTGCGTACTTACTGTATTTTCGTGCTTTTTATACGCGTATATATAACTTACCCTATAAAATAAATTTATTTCCTCTTTTCCTCTTATACTTCTTTTTTTCTTTTCCCTTTTATATGCTTAAAAAAGCAGTATAATACTATTATTATTATTATAAGAAGTATAAATAAACTTTAAATAGAAATAGCAATAATACTTTCCTAAAATCGTTATAAAAAACTAATAAAATTATTTTAGAATACTGCTAAAAATAACTAAAAAACGCAGGGGTAGGGGTTATAAGAAGAGCTATAAGAGCAGGCAAAAGGGTAGGCTAGTAAGCAGAAATAATCCCTTAACTTAAGAGCTAATAGTAATAAGCAGTAATAAAGATAAGAATAATAATAATATTTATAGTATAACTAATAAAAAAGCGGATAACCTTAGTATAGACTTCCTATACTCGATTTAAGGAATACTTTTAAGTAGATGCAGTAAGGAAAATAAGAGCAAGGTTTTATTTTTTAAGCTTATTACGAATAGCTTTTAGATAGGCTTTTTACTAGAGTTAGTAATATTATAGGTAGGGCATTAATATATATTAGTATAATATAAGAGAGGACTCTGCTTAAGTTAGCTCGGGTCCTTAATCTATTAATATCTGCTTATATCTATCTCTTTCTTCTTCTATTAGAGAGGAAGATAATATATATATAAATTCTTAAAGGCATCTAGGTTAAACTAGAGGTAATATATAATTATCCTAAACTCCGTATAATCTAAATATATAGCCGCCCCTTTTCTCCTTTAAACTATTATCGCTACGATCTTAGCATAAACTTATCCTAATATCGTATACTCCTCGTGCTAAGTTTAGGGGTAATCTACTTCCTCTTCTATACTGCCCTTATTATGCTCCTATCTCCTATCTAAAGGGGCATAATACTTATACGGAAAGGGGTAATATGCACTACGATAGGGATAATATAGAATATCTAGCAGAAAGGGGTTTGCGTGTATTATAACTATAACTATCGCCGAGTTAGTTAGGAGAAAGGGGCTTATGCGGAAACAGGTTATTCCGCATTCCGTAATTGCGTCCCTAGTTCTAGTAAATATATACTAGCAGTTCTTTCTTTATTAGATCGAATCTTATTTAGATTCGAACTAATATTATACCGGTTTACCTCCTTCTTTATTATAAATCCCTCTAGCGAGATAGTAGCCTTATTTATATCTATAAGACGTTCTAGCGTCTTATTTAGGGTCGCTTTTATTATAGTATCCGCGGGATTATCCTTTCCCGCAATCTATTAGATTTTATTAATCTCTCGCCCCTTATATAACTCTTAGATAAATATAATATCGATTATAAGTCGTTTTTCTTTTATTGTTCTAAGCTTAACGAGGTACTCGTAGAGCGAGAAAAAATCCGTATATAATATAATAGGAACTTAGGCTAATCCTAGCTTAGCTATAATGCGATTTAGAGTAGTTGCTAGGGAGATTCTAATATCGAATCCTAATAATATGCTATATATTTCCGAGGCGAGGATACTCTAGGTAATCCTCTTATATTTCGTAGAACTCTAATAGATAACGTTTCCTTTTATAACGAATTTATTTGCTATCCTATTTTCGTTGCCTAGGATAATAACGTATCTAATTTGCAAGGATAAGTCGTTATTATTTATAAGTAATCCGTCCGTAAAAATAAATAATTTAAGTGCTAAAAGGTTAAGTAGGATATATATTAATCTACGCTACTAATTATCCTTCTGCTATTATAGCCGCTTATTAATCCTCTAGCAGTCTTCCTTAGAAGGTTAGTATTGCCTTGCGGCAATAGACAGGTCGAACGCAGCCTCTAGTTAGCAAATAGACGCAATATAGCCTCCTCGCGTATATTATTCGAGGTAGCTTTAAGCAAAATTAAGCTAGGAATAATTAATAACTTTAATCTTAGCAGCCTAGCCTTTTTATCGAATCGCTAGCGAATTCGATATAAGATATAGCTAGGAACTATTAAAATCCGTTACGCTGCTAGGGGTTAAGTTTACCTAGGGTTTAGAGCGAATTCGGGCGGAATTTAGCTTAGCCTCCTTACGCTTATAGAAAGAATTAGTGCTAAGAATAATCGTATTATTAGTTTGCATCCTAATAAGACTAAAATAAGTATAGCTAGAATACGATAGGAGAAGGCAGTTATCGAATATAGAGGGTTATATATAAAGCCGTTAAATATAGTGCTCGAAATAGGTCTAAAACTAATAAACTCCGGATTCTATAATACTATATAACGGCTTAATAATACGGATAATCGTCTAAGGAGGGTACTTATCCTAGAGTTCTTTTAGAAGGCTTGCGAGGATTATTTATTCGAGTATCGATTAGGATTATAGGTAGGCCTAGGTAATATTGCAAAGGCATAACTTTATCCCCTAAGCAATATATATAGGAGCTAAAGCTAAAAGTAATTATTAGCTAACCCTTTAGATCGTAAGAGACTAGGTTAGGATTTCCTTCTTTCCGTTATTATTATATCCCGTAATAATTAGTTATAATTTTTTATACGGGTAATTAGTCGTTTTATCCTTAACTTTGCGGATAAGTCGGGCACGAAAAATCCGAACTCCTTTATGCTAGGCGGGATCGAACTATTCGAAAGAGAAAACACCGCGGCCTATAAGGTCTATAATCTCCTTTTAGTCCGATGCTTTAAACAGGGGTCTAGGGGTTATAATCCTGCTTTCTGCGCGGAAATAAAGAGAGAGCGCAAAGTCGTCCTATTCTTTCTTAGATATAAATTAGGTTAAGGTTATTAGTAATCGTAGTAGTTAAACCTCTAAACGCTATAAGAACTAGGTCTATTTTTAAGCAGGTTTTAGGTTATTTTTATCCTATTCCTAGGTATTCTTTAGTTAGGGGTTATCCGAAAAGTAAGGTTATATATATATTAACTAAAAGACCTAGAGACTAGTCGGGGACCGAATTATAACGTCGTAGCCGTTAATAGCCTTAAGGGTAAAAGGACTAGTCTAGCTGTCCTTTTTTCTCTAAACCTTAACCTAGCTTTATAACGGGAGTTAAAAGAGCGTTATTATATCGGGGCTATTCCTAGTAGATAGCGCCTCTTTTAGTTATCGAGATACTATAATTTCTCGAAGACTCGTTATTGCTTTCTAAACGGCTTTAGCCTATTCTCGAGTAGTTTTTAAGGGTAGAGAATCCTAAGTAATCCTTAGATATACACTAAAAACAAGCAGAGTTAGAACTAAACTATCCGGGCTAGCAGTATTATTTATAGCTTTAACCGCTATTTAGAGAATAGAATCTCTTCCCGTTATTGCTCCGATTTTAGTACTAAGGATCTTATATGCCTGGCGGAGGGGAGTATAGTATCTTTTAACCTTCCCTACGGACTAATACGCTTCTACTAGTACTTGCTAGCAGGTAATTCCTATTTATCTTAATTCGTTCTAGAATTCCTTAGATAAAAAGTTTATGCCTATATTATATCGGAGCGAATCTAGGGGTCCTAAGTACGTATCGATCTATATCGTCCTTAACGCTTCCTAGGTATCTTTTATCGATATCGAACGCAGGAATCGGGCGGCTTAAAAAGATATTATAGCATCGATAACGTAAAGAACTAGTTTTCTACTTAGATATATAACGTCTATAATAATTTCGAAATTAAACTTTTTATTATTATAAAGCGTAAACTTAAATTAGCTAGGTGCCTTGCTATATAACTAATAATATTAGCAGAACTTCGAAATACTCTTAAGAGTAGTTATAAGTGTTTTATATCCGGCTCTAGATAGAAGTTAGTATAACTATCGTGCTATAGGGTGTCTAAATTAGCAGTAGATCGTCCTAATTTCGGATTTAGTTAGGAACAAAATCGTAGCGTTTTTAGGTTAAAAGAAGAACTAAGGGTATCCCTATTTGCAAACGACTAGCAGCGTTTTATCCTAGCTAATAAGCTTATTTATTATATTCCGGAAGAAAATCTTTAAGCAATCTATATCTGCTAAAGAAAAAAGAAAAGGGGTAGGCAAAATAAGAACGTAAAAAATAATATTACTAAACGGAGTTTTAATAGTTATATCGCTAAGTATAAGTACGCTTTATCTTTTGCCGAATTTAATAGAATTAGTGCTAGCAGATACTTCGTTAACTATAAGATACGGCATTATTTTCTATAGGGCTTTAACCTGATTTTGTCTAGTAGTCGAAATCTATATAGCACTAGTATTAATTATAATTCCCTAAAAAGACTATTAGGAATATTAATCCTCGAGAAGAAATTGCGAAGCTAGTACGGGTTCTATTACGTCTAACTTCGGGTTGCATCTAGTAAGAAGGTGCATAAATACTAACGTAGAAAGAAACTAAGAGGCTTCCTATTGCTTTAAGATATCCTTAGGGTTATTATTAATCGCATGCTATTCTTCGTTATATATCTTAAGTCCTTCGAATACTATAATATAGGCCGCGAAATCCTAAGGGCCGTTATCTAAAAATTCGCAGTATGCTATATACGAGGTCTTTGCCTGCTTTTATTCTTTAGGCGGGTATTTAGTCGACTAGCAACTAACCTTGCTATATATAAAATACTTCCGAGTCTAGTTCTTATTTAGTCTAAAATTAGATCGGACTTAGGTTATTCTCGAACTATCTTCTAACTAATTTTATATATTATTCTAATATCTATAGTCTAGATAATAAATTGCGCTCTATTATAATATCTATTCGGCTTTATTCTTTATAATTAATATTTCTAGTACGGATTATAAATCTGCTCGCAAGTTCTCGATATCTTTAGCTAGTCGGAATAGCATAAATTTAAGTTTTAGTACTCCTTAGTATATATTAATAAGTATTATGCGCAAGGGAGTATCTCCTTTATATCCCTTTCCGAGGGCTTATTAATATAACTCTAGTTTATCGAATAATTTCTAGAGAACTTCGTATAGGGATAGTTCCGAATTCGTCCTGCAAACGGATTAAAATATAGTTAATATCTAGTCGGTAAAATAGTATACGTAATTAATATCCGACTCGAAGTGCTTCTTAAGTTAGTTATATTGCGTTTCGAAGGTATTATACTATCTAATATAATCTATAAAGTACTGCTATACGCGACTAGTCTAAATACGAGGGAAAATTAAATAAAAATATCTAGGGGTAATTTTTAAGGAAAAATAAATATTAAAAAACAAACGGATAATATTATTAAGCAAATTATATAGTTTCCTCGTAAAGTTCTTTATCTTATCCTAGACTTTAGTAAATTTAGTCGTAATATTATTATTAATAGGCAAGTTAGGAGTCGATTTTAGGGGTAACTTAATATAAAATTTAAACGGGATCGATTTAGACTTTTCCCGAAGTTAGATCGAACTCGAAGCGATTTCCTATAGAGTTCTTATATTATTCTAGTTAGGTTCTAGAAGGGCAGTATCTTATATAAGTAGGTTTTAGAATCGATATAACGTTAGGTATTAAGTTCGTCCTTAGGGAATATCTTTATCTATTATAGGTTCTATAAATTAAGTTATTTAGGGGTTCGTTTAGGGAATAAGTAAAGGTTCTCTTAGACGCAGTAGTAAAGGGTTCTAAATTAGTAGTATTCGCCCTCTAGTTAGCAATAGGGATAGATTCGAATTTAGTAAGTTTCTAGTTAGAGGTTATTATATCCCCTATAGAAGGGCATAGTAAGGTAGTCGGGTGCCTTCTTCGAATTGCGCTTATTAATATATTAAAAGCGGCTATTGCTCGAGTCGTTCCTAGTTTAGGATCTATACGAAAAAGGGTCCTATTCTTGCGTTCCTAGGTCCTAGAAAGAATCCTCTGCCTCTAAGGAAACTTTTTAGCAATTTCGTTACTCTAGGATCCGCTAATTCCTAGATATTTTCGTCCTAGCCTTCGAAAGCATCCTAAAAATCCTTAAGGAGAAAAGTACTAGAGCTCCTAGATAATTTTATAAAATATAAGATCTAGAGTTCGATATTAGTCGGATCTTAATATAAATTCGGGATAGGTTTATCCTAGTTTTTAATTCGTTTAATTAAGGCATTTTTTATCTTTTTTATAAGATCCTAGAGGTTAATCTATGCAATCTCCTAAGCGAACTCGGTATTCTAGGGTTATTATCGATTACCTTCTATAGTAATTTCTGCTAATATCCTAGTTATTATCGATAAGGATTTATATCGATTTTACGGGTATCTTTATCTAGTATCGAGATAGGTTTCTAAGGGATTAAAACCGCGGGCTATAGGAGTCCGTTCCTCCTTAGTCTTGATATTACTCCTCTAAATAGTCGATATAGCCGCAAGTTCCTAGATAGTTAAAACCGCGTACTCTAGGAGTCTATTCGTATCTAGGAGGTCTATTAGCTTTCTCGGCTTAGAAATAAGCAACCTAGTCTAGCTAATTTATATATTATCGGATATAGGACTTATATTAATAGCTAATAGTAATACTAATTAGTATAGGTAGGGTATTAATATATATTAGTATAATATAAGAGAGGACTCTGCTTAAGTTAGCTTAGGTCCTTAATCTATTAATATCTGCTTATATCTATTTCTTTTTTCTTCTATTAGAGAGGAAAATAATATATATATAAATTCTTAAAAGCATCTAGGTTAAACTAGAGGTAATATATAATTATCCTAAACTCTATATAATCTAAATATATAGCCGCCCTTTTTCTCCTTTAAACTATTATTGCTATAATCTTAGCATAAACTTATCCCGATATCGTATACTCCTCGTGCTAAGTTTAGGGATAATCTACTTCCTCTTTTATACTGCCCCTATTATGCTCCTATCTCCTATCTAAAGGGGCACGATACTTATGCGGAAAGGGGTAATATATACTACGATAGGGATAATATAGAATATCTAGCAGAAAAGGGTTTGCGTGCATTATAACTATAACTATCGCCGAGTTAGTTAGGAGAAAGGGGCTTATGCGGAAACAGGTTATTCCGTATTCCGTAGTTGCGTCCCTAGTTCTAGCGAACACACAAATATACCTAAACGCTAAGAAGCTAGGCCTTTAAAATAAGGTATATAATATATAATCCTAAGTAAATAGGGTTATCTCTATCTTATTTGCATCTAGAGAAGTATATAAGTTTACTCTTATTTAGTCTAAATTCTATACTATAGTCTAATACCTATTTCTAATAAACCTATTATACTAACTATAGGCAGTAGGTTATAAAGTTAGTATCTAGGCTAATAGCAAGAAAGTTAGTATTATTAGTAAACTTAATAATAGTAATACTATTAATAACTTCTAAGTAATAATAGAGAGGCGTTATATAGAGGATAAAAAGGATTGCAAATAAAAGTAATCCTTAAGGAACTCTAGTATAGATAGGAATAGGGCAGGAGGTATAGCTATTAAGGTATAGGAAGGAGGAGCAATCTATAAGGTAGCTAAGGAGAAAGGCCTAGATTTATACTAGGAAGCCTAGGTAATTAATCTTAGCTATTAATTTAGCATACTAGATAGTATTAAACGCCTTTTTAATATTAAGCTAGAGGAAGGAGGCTACTCCTTTATATGCCTATACAGTCTAAATAAGTTCTATAACTATTATAATAGCGATTTTAATAAAGCAATTATATTTATTACCTATTTATTTCTCTAGGAGCAGATTATTATCCTCTGCTATAGTAATAATAAATTAGCTAATAATAGCCTCTAGGATCTTACTAAGGTAGTATAAGAGTAAAATAGGATAATACCCTACTATTTGCTTATATACCTCTAGTCTCTTGCTTTATTTGCAGAGGATAATAATAATAGCGTACTAAAGTTAGTAGGGAAAGTATCTAATCTTAATATATGCCTAGAAAAGAGTAGCTAGTTAGTTTATTAATAAATAGGAGTATATTTTAAAAAACCCTACTAGAATACTATTATCCCCTATTGCTTTCTATAATAATATATAGGATAACGTAGTATAGATATCTAATAGTAAGATACTCTATAGTATATAAAACTTAGGTTTTAGCTACTTATTATTTTATTAAGGAAGGGAATAAATAGGGGGGAAGAACTTAAGGCTAAGGATAATAGCCTTTTCCTTAAAAAAACGGCCTAACTTCCTGCTATATTAGTAAAAGGGGGAATATAAATAGGATTAGGAGTAAGTCTGCTTTAGTATCTAGCCTACTTCTTAATAAACTAGAGTTTTAAAGAGGAGGAAGTAGTTAAAGTAAGGAAGGAACGCTAGTAGGCTTTTTTCGCCTTAAAAACGGCTTTTATCTATACTTTTATTGCGTTTTATAGCTTGCTCTAGTCTTAATCTATATATATAAGTCGAAACCTGCATTATGCTTTTATAGCTATTTTAGTAGTAAAAGCAACCCTTAGTATAAACTACTAGTTTCCCCTTCTAAGTTTTAGTATAATAAATAGGACTATCTGCTAAATAATATTATTAAGTTTAAAGTAAAGGGTATCTAGGGCAGAGTTAATCTATTCTAGTAAAGTAAGCTATTATAAAATAGGGCTAATATAAGCTTTAGCCTCCTAAAGAACTACTATAGGTAAGGTATTAATATATATTAGTATAATATAAGAGAGGACTCTGCTTTAGTTAGCTTAGGTCCTTAAGTTATTAATATCTGCTTATATCTCCCTTTTTTTTCTTCTTTTAATCAAAAGGTTATACAAGCAGTGGATAAGGAGTTGACGAATCGGGAAGGTAATCACGTAATAGAAAAGAAGAAGAGGAATCACGTAATAGTCTGAAAGAGGCAATTGAAGAAGAATTAGAGGCAGGAGAGGTGTTTATATTAAGAAGGTAAGAAAAGCTAATGCTAATAATTCTTCTAAGTAGGTAGGAAAACCCTCCTTCTTTTATAGACAATTTCTCAGGAATAAAGGTACTTCTCGAGATACTTTAAAGTCTCTACTTATAGTACTCTGACGTACCTATACGTCACTACTTCCCCCTTATTTTTAGGTATTTTCCTTCTTTAGATATTTGACTTAGAAGATCGGTGATTTGGAGGAAGACTTATACGTATCGATCCGATCGATCTGATCGATCTGACCCCATGATACCCGCTATGACCGCTATGACGCGCCCGCTATGGCCCATATAGGTACGTACCCTACCCCGCTATAAGCGCTGTGCTCAGGGGGGTATGGGTACGGATCAGGCCGTATTTATAGTATATGTTTCAAGTCTAATTATAAGCTTATTTCCTATCTGTTTAAGGTAAAAAGATATGCATATTGAAGCGTTTTAAAGGGGCTATAAAATACTATAGGTCTTGTCTTATAAAAGTACCTATTTTATTTTTTATTAAGCTTTTTATAGCTGTAATTTATATATACTCTTATAGCCTCCCTTAAAGTGTATATTATATATACTCTTTACTATATTTTTATATCTTCTTTTTATAAGTCAATTTTTATATATTTTTATATATAGAAAAGTTAAAAAACCACGAGATAAGCAAAACCTAGTAGGAAAAAGCATAATCTATATTATTATTTATCCTAGTAAAAACCTTTTAAGTAGGAAAAATACTAGTTATACTTAGTAAAACCTTTAGTAAGGAAAAAATACTTAAGTTTATATATATTTTCTAGTAAAACCTTGTATACAAGGAAAAATACTAGATTTATATAGAGGAAAAGTCTGAAAGCTTTATAAAGACTTAAAAAACCTCTACTATAATAAGAAACAGTTTTTAGCCTAATAAAAGGCGTCGGAATTTATGAAATTTACTAGCTTCTAACTCTTTAGTAAATATATTAGCTATATTATCTTTAGACCTTATATAGTATATTTGTATTTTATTATTCTGTATATTATCCCTTATAAAGAAATAAGCTAAGTCTATATGCTTTATTCTTTTATAAAATTCAGGATTTTCTGCTAACTTAATAGCTGCCTGGTTATCTATTAAAATAAGAGGTATTGTATCTATTGTTTTAATGCTTAGCAGTTTATTTATTATTATAAAAAGCCTTTGTATATATATAGCTTCTTTTATAGCTTCTTTAAGGCCTATAAATTCTGCTTTATAAGTAGATAAGGCTATGGATTTTTGTTTTTTATAACCCTAACTTATTAAGTTATTATATATATAAAAACAGTAGCCGGAAATAGACTTTCTATCTGTTAAATTAGAAGCCTAGCTTGCATCTATTAAACCTCTTATAAAGTTATTATTATATGGAATATTATAGTTATATATAAGTTTAAAATCTGGGTATTTATTTAAGTATTTCTAGATTGTATTTAAAGCTGCTATATAAGTTATATCTGGCTTAGAAGCAAATCTAGCATAGGAAATAATAGCGTATAGTATATCAGGTCTTGTTTTTAAAGCCGGATATAATAGGGAGCCTATTTCTTTTTAATATTATAGAATAATATCTTTTCTAGGTTCTATAGTAGCCTTTTTAAGCTTAATTCCTAGTTTAGAAGGTATTTTAGATATCCCTAAAGACTCTTTATTATATTCCTTTATCTTATTTCTTATATATTTTTCCTAAGATATATATAATATTTTATTTGCTCTGTTTATAGTTATATTTATGCCTAGAAAGTCTTCTAAGTTTCCTAAGTCTTGCAGGGCTAGGTGTTTTCCTATTTGGCTAAATAGATTACTTATTATAGTATCCGTAGCACCTGTAACTAGGAAGTTATCTACGTAGATAGCTATAGCTATATGTTTATTTTTATATATAAAAACCCCTTTGTCTATAGGTAAGGCTTTAAAGCCTACCTTACTAAGAGTATTAGATAGGTAGTTATACTAGAGCTTAGGACTTTGTTTTAAGCCGTATAAAGCTTTCTTTAATTTTATTATTAGGTCTTTATTATATTTATATAAAGGATATTGTTTATTATAGTATTATTGTATTATATAGTCTTTAAAACCTTCTAGAAATTTTATATATATATCTGTATCTATATCTGCATGCATAAAGGCATTCTTTATATTGTATTGCCTAATAGGCCAGTTATTTTTAACTGCTATATTTAGAAGTATTCTTCTAGATTCAGGTCTTGCAGTTATAAAGAAGGTATCTATATAATCTAGTCCTTGTATTTAGTTAAAACCTTGAATAACGAATCTAGACTTATATTTTAATATATTATTATTATTATCCTTTTTTATTTTATAGACCTAGCGGCTTCCTAGAGCCTCCCTGTCCCTTAGAAGGTCGGTTATTTCCCAGGTTTTTTATCTTATTAATTCTTCTAATTCTAGAAGCATAGATTTATTCTATTCCTTAGCTTCTAAGCTTTTTATAGCCTGTTTATAATTTTTAGGCTCTAAAGGATCTGTATTTTCTAGTATATGCAGTATTAAATCTGGATTTATATGTATTATAGTATTTATTTCGGGGTATTTAGTATATTCGTTATAAAACTCTGCCGGCTTTCTAGGTAATTGTATTTCGACTTAAGTTTGTAGATCCTTATCTTTATTATTATTATTATAAGAGTCTTTGTTATTATTATTATTATTATTATTATTATTAATAGGTTCTTTTATACTCTAATCTGGTATTTTATTAATAGAAGGTATAGTATTAAAGTCTAAGTCTTTATAGTTATTATTATTTATAAAGTTATTCTCTAGAATAGTAATATCTCGAGAAATAACAACTTTCCTTCTAGAGAAGTCCCAGATTTTATAAGCATTTTCAGAGTAACCTATTATAATACCTTTAAAAGCTCGAGTTTCAAGCTTATCTATAGGTAACTTATTTTTATAGTATATTATACTGCCGAATACTTTTATATTATCTAACTCAGAGAGTAGTATAGGTTTATTATATCTCTTTTCTAAAGGACTATAGCCTAAAGAGGTGTAATAAGACCTATTATATATATATACGGCAGCTAAAACAGCTTCCCCCNATTATTATTATTATTATTATTATTATTATTATTATTATTATTATTATTATTATTATTATTATTATTATTATTATTATTAATAGGTTCTTTTATACTCTAATCTGGTATTTTATTAATAGAAGGTATAGTATTAAAGTCTAAGTCTTTATAGTTATTATTATTTATAAAGTTATTCTCTAGAATAGTAATATCTCGAGAAATAACAACTTTCCTTCTAGAGAAGTCCCAGATTTTATAAGCATTTTCAGAGTAACCTATTATAATACCTTTAAAAGCTCGAGTTTTAAGCTTATTTATAGGTAACTTATTTTTATAGTATATTATACTGCCGAATACTTTTATATTATCTAACTCAGAGAGTAGTATAGGTTTATTATATTTTTTTTCTAAAGGACTATAGCCTAAAGAGGTGTAATAAGTCCTATTATATATATATACAGCAGCTAAAACAGCTTCCCCCTAAAGGTATTTAGGTAGGTTTGCTATATATAGGATAGCCTATGCCTTATTTAGTATAGTACGGTTTATACGTTCTATTTAGCTATTAGGTTCAGGGGTATTTTCAGGACTTGTATTATATTTTATACCGTTTTTAACATAGTAATCCCTTATAGGGTATATAAATTCTTTAGCATTATCTAAAAAGACTTCTTTAATAGTAATCTTATCTGTATTATTTTCTAATAAGGCCTTAACCTCTAGAAACTTATTATATGCTTCGGATTTCTCTTTTAAGAGATATATATATAATTCCTTACTATATACGTCTATAAACGTAATAAAGTACTTATATTTATTATATATAGGAGTGCTTATAGGTCCCTAGATATCTAGAACGATTTTATTAAGGTATTTATAGTCCTTTTTAACGGCTTCTTTATTTATTTTATTCGTAGCTTTTGCCTTTATACATATTTTATAATAGATAACCTTATCTTTATCTTCTTTGCTAATAATAGCTTTATTATTATAACGTTTTATTGTCTTTATTAAAGAACGTAAGGATAGATATCCTAGGCAAAAATGCTAAAGGTATATATCTATCTTATCCTTATTCCTTTGTTTTCTATCTAAAATAGTATTATATATTATATTATTTATAGTATTATTAGGTATATTAAATCTGACTTTTTTCCTATTTGTATAGAGAGAGGTATATAGTATAATCCTCCCTTTATTATAGCCTGAATAAGAGGTTTATATAAAGGATTATGCAAAGAAAGGGTATTATTTTTTATTATAGTAATAACGTTCTTAAGATAGGACTAACTTATTATATTTACACCTAATTTAGGTATAAATAGGCAGTTCTTTAGTATAGATTTCTTATCTAGGGTAGGAAACTTAAAAATAACGTCCCTAGACCTATAAACGTTTATATAAGATGCTTTTCCCTAGTTAACTCTAGTATTTATATTTTTATAATTAGATAGTAAATTTTTATCTGCTACTATATGCCTTATAGCAGTAGTATTTTGTATAAAGTGTATATATTTTGCAGTATCTAAAGAGCTATCTATATATAAAGACTGTTGTTTTCTTATATATTGTATAGCACTATATAAGTCTTTTAGAGCTCCTGTTAAATTATTAGAGTTATTTATAGCGTTATGTGTTATATTATAGCATACCTCTAGTTCTGAATTTTCTAGTTTAGAGTCTATTTTAACTCCTCTAGGCGTAGGGGCGGAAGGAAGGTCCGGTATATTAATTTCTATAGGGGCTGTATCGATATCGGTCGTTATAAATAGCTTTTTAGCGTTATCTCCCTTTAAAGCTTTTATATTAGAGGAACTAAAAGTCCTTTAACTCTTCCGAAAGCCCTGCTTTATAGGCTTTTTTATTATCTTATTATCCTTAGCCTTAAAGCCTTTTAGTGCTTTTTCCAGGTGCAGGAAGTAGCAGTCCTTATCGAAGTGCCTAGGCAGTTTATAGTAGGCATATTTTAACGCCTTTTTAGCCTTCTTCCAGGGCTTCTTCGTAGGGGTATAGAAGGCTTTTTCCCTTTCTAGGTTATTAGACTTATAGCGTTTTGCCTCGTCTAATATGCTAGCAAAGAGCTTCCCTAGGTTATACGTACCCTTGTTATTCTGTAGGTCCTGCGTTATATGCGTTATAAAGCCTTTAAAGGGCTCTAAGAGGTTATTTAGGACCTATATTATAAGGACTATTTCAGGGATTATTATCTCCCTGGCTTTTAGTTCTTCCTATATCGCTTTATAGCGATTTAGGTAGTCCTCTATATTATAGGGCGTAGCCCTGCCTATTTCTAGCAGCTCCTTAGTTAAAAGAAAGTTGCTTATAAACGAAACAGGGTTATAAAGGTCCTTAAGTTTATCCCAGGCCTTTTTTGCAGAGCGTAGGTGCATTATTTAGGTTAGGGGCCTATCTTCTAGCTAAAGCCTTATAAGGGCTAAAGCGTCCTCTGATTTATTATAGGCTATAGAGCCTAAGGCCCCCTGCAATTTCTCCCTAATTAGAAGGGAATCTATTCGCAGTGCCTAATAGGTATAGTTGCCCGAGCCTAAAAGCTTAGCAAAAGAGTATTTCTAGCCATTGCCTATTATAGCTAAAAGAGGAAATTTTTTTAAGAAAAGTAAGTCTATTTGCTAAAAAGCGTTAGAAGAGATAGTCCGAATAAGGTAATTTATAGGGCGAAAGGTAAAGAGGAAGGCGGTAAAAAAGAGGTTAAAAGTATAAAGGTATCCCGAGTTAGAGAGCTAAACCCGGGCTTATAACCTTAAAAGGTTATACAAGCAGTAGATAAAGAGTTAACGAATTAGGAAGGTGATTACGTAATAGAGAAAAAGAAGAGGAATTACGTAATAGTCTAAAAGAGGCAATTAAAGAAGAATTAGAGGCAGGAGAGGTGTTTATATTAAGAAGGTAAGAAAAGCTAATGCTAATAATTCTTCTAAGTAGGTGGGAAAACCCTCCTTCTTTTATAGACAATTTCTCAGGAATAAAGGTACTTTTCGAGATACTTTAAAGTCCCTACTTGTAGCACTCTGACGTACCTATACGTTACTACTTCCCCCTTATTTTTAGGTATTTTCCTTCTTTAGATATTTAACTTAGAAGATTAGTGATTTAGAGGAAGACTTATACGTGTCGATCCGATCGATCTGATCGATCTTGTAACGGCCTTAAAATAACAAGTAAATGTATTATAGGCACTATAAATAAAGATTCTAAGATAAAGAGAAAAGAGGAAAAAGGGGGCATAAAGCTATACGCACTAAGAAAGACTATATACACGGCTATACGTAATCCAGGGTCTATTAGGGCTATAATTAAATAGTTAGTGCCCTCGTAACTAGTCTTGTAAATACGTGGCCTAAAGGGTTAGTATTTATGCGGCGCGTAATACTACCCCCTAAATAAGGCCTTAATATGCCTATTAAGGCGGGTGTCTCCGGACGCGGGAAGGTGCTTTAGTTATTATTGCACGGTTATCGTCGTCGTTATTATTATATAGTTTATTAGCCGCGGCCGCTGCTAACTACTTAGTTAAATTTATAGGGGGCCTAGGGGCATTAACGTAATAGTTATAGTACTCTTTTAAAGCAATAGGCGCGTTCTTAAAATTTCGCGCGGGATACTACGTATTGTTAGGATTATAGCCCTGCTATTATACCTAATACTCTAGACGCCGGTTCCTCCCTATAATATAAGAACGGAGAACGTAATCGACTTCCTACTCGGGTATACTATAGACTTCCTTAGGTTTAGGAGGCGGAACTATTTAATCGGGCAATAGGTCGTCTAGGGCCTTGCGGAGCTAGTTAGCGTAGAATAAGTTAGTTATCTTATAGCTATCTAGCAGGTTAAAAATATAGCTAAAGCCTTTCTTAGTAGTAATTATAAATAGACTAGATTACTAGGCGTTAAGACGAGTCGTCGGGGCGACTATGCTAAATCCCTTCTATTATAGGAAGACTTTATCCCTAATAGTAAAGTCTACGGGACGTCTCTTCTTATTAGCCTATTATTTTTGCTAAGCCTAGGTTCGGGCTGCGGCGTTATAAGCCTATTGCTGCACCTCCTATGCTCGAGCTACGAGGCAGGAGGCGATATAGGCAGGGTCTATAGAATTATCGGGGGTTAAAGAACTATTTAATCGAGGCAGAGAGAGAGGATTTCTAACGTTTCTGCTAAGTACTACTATTAAGGGGGCTATACTAATCGAAGCGTACTAGGAAGAGTTATACGCAAAGTCTAGCGCTAGCAGATAATTGCTCTAGTTATTTTAATACTTATCGATATAGAAGTATAGCCTTTAATCTAGATACTAGTTTATAACCTCGACGCTGCCTTATATCTGCAGGTAGAGGGCGCTACTATAGCGATGCTTTATACTAGTAAGGTTATTAATTTTCTTTAGGAATAACGAGATAAAAGGACTAGTATTATCTGTAATCTAAGTAGTCGGCAGGCCGAAGAAGCGGTATAGGTGCTAGAAGTAACGGCTAGCAAGGGTCTCCGAGGTATTATTCTTCTTCCCGGGCAACGTAGCAATAATCTAGCTAAGCTTGCAGATAAAGGTCTAGATATAGTTATATCCGTAGCGGTCTATAGGCATAGTCTTTCTATCGCAAGCAACGTGCTCCTAAATAGCGGTTAGTACTAGCAGAGGGTGTAGGAGTCCGGGGGTCTTATTACAGGGGGTCTTATTTTTGCGATAGTTATAGTAGTTGCGGATATACCTCTAGACGTTCTGCTTTATCTAGGGCTAGTAGTAGTCCTATTATAGTACCTTAATCGTTTTATTTTAGCCTCTATAAGCAAAGATTAGAGGTTTATAGGCTTTACGAATTAGGGCTATGCGGAGGAATAGTCGTCTATTAGTAGTTTATTCTAGGACGATTAAGTGCTTGCTATAGTAGCCGAGTTCTTAAATCGCGTTTTCTTCTCGAATAAGCGTAGCAAGGTTAGCACTATAAGGGGTCGTAGTATTAGGTATACGAATCGAGGCAATAAAAGGGGCAACTTCTAGGAGGTTAAAACCGAGGGACTCTAGCTTAATTAATTAGTTTATCCGTTCTTCTTTCTCCCTGGCCTTAATATATGCGACTCGCGGGACTGAGCTTTGCAATCGAGACCTTGGGCCAGTCGGGGTCGTCTTCTAAGGGTACGAGCTGGGTTAGCATTAAGGGAGTTAATTCCTTCTATTATGCCTATCGGGGATCCTCTTAGACTGCTCGGATTAATTAGTTTCGGCAGTCCTAGTTGTCTTCCTAGGGGTCGGTCGGGTTAAGGGTCTTAGTCTAGGTCGGGGTTAGGGCTGGCTTCTTTTTCTTTGCGGGCTATACGAAGTTATCGTTCTTCTATAAGCGTTAAAGGATCTTATATTTCTTTTTATCTGCTTTAATTAATTAGTTCTAGCGTTCTGCATTAGCCTAAATAGCCAGGTCGATCTGCCTATTAAGTAAAGGCGTCTTAGGCAGAAGGATTAAGAGGGAGTACTTAGCGAGGGCAGGGAGGTTATTAGGCTAGATAAGCTTTCGAGCAGTATAGTCGAGTAGTAGTTTCTTTTCGGCTAGCTAGTGCAGGCTAATAAAGAGATCCTAGGCATAATCGGTAACTTAGAAGGTCTCCTAGGGAAAGGACTAGCTATTAATCGTAAGGGTTATAATTAACTGCTTACGTATAGGACTAGCTAGGCGGCTTTAGAAATCGACTAAGGGGACTAGACTAACTAGGACGAGTTCGGTATTAAGGCGTTTAATAGCCTGCTTAGCGAATTAGCGACTAATAAGGAAACGGGCATCTGCTCTAGTATTATAGAGAGATAAGGCTTAAAGAGCGATTCTATTAATTTAAACTTAACTATTAATAGTAAACGACTCTCCTACCTTCCTCTCTATACGTAAGACCTTTAGGACTATTAAGGAGCCTTATAATAGTCCTACTCTTTTCCCGAATCCGAGTCTTTAGAGGTAGTTAGTAGCAGTATTAGCGTCCTCCTTAAGCCCGAGATCCGGGCTTAGTTAGAGCAATTTTTAGCTATATAGCCCTTCTTTCTATAGATAAAGCACGTGCTATTATCCTAGTAGACCTTCTTTTTATCCTTAGAGAGAGCCTTGCCTTTTTCCTTAGATATTATTATTAGGGTCTTCTTGTTTTCCCCTACTAGCTTATTTTTATAGCAGGGAGTACGACTACTTAATTGCTAGGTCTCCTATTAGATAGTATCTCTCTTTTAGCAGTAGACTAAGTCCTTAACATAGCCGCAAAAATCTTCGTAGGAGAGGTTATTATCCTTAGTCTTAGTTAATAGGCTAGAATCTAGGTTAGTTAGAAGGTAGTCCTAAAACGTATACTTTATTTAATTAAATAGTATACGGGTTTTAGCAGCTAGGTTATTAAATTCTGCGATAAATTCCTAGATCTCCTATTTACTAGAAATCGAGAAGTTTAAATAGCAGAGGCGCTTAGCGGCCTCTGCGAACTTATTAGGATTGCTATAGGCAGACTCGAGATACTAAATTATCTCGGCTAGCCTAGAGAAGGGTCGTTCTATAGAGTCGTACTGGGTCTCGAGGGTCTTGCGGGCCTTGCCCTCGAGAGAGTAAAATAAAAAGCCTATCCTATTTTCCTTATTCCGGAAAGTAGCCTTATTAGTCCTTATTTTATCTTTTAGGTTAGTTAGAAAGGCGTTAAACTCGCCCTTTTTTCTAGAGAACGTTCTAATATCCTTATAGCAAATCTTAGCTAAGTTAGAGTAAGCTAGGTTTAGTTATCTAATAGTAGTAAAGATAGGCTATACGGCCTTTTTAGAGGGGACGAAAGCAGTAAATCGATCTGCAAAGGCTATTAAGGCTTCTCTATAGCGGGCGGGCTTAGGGGTCTATTAACTCTACAAGTTAGCAATCTGCCGCTAAAGAGCCGCTAACTAGGACTATAGGTCCTAGTTAGTCAGGGTTATTAAGGAAGAAGCTATAATTAAATAGTCTTCGTCCTTAATATTATAATCTTAGTCTTAGGGGTTGTATTCTAATTCTCTCGAGGCTAATCTTACAGAGCGTCGAGGAAAGGTCTAGTCTTAGCTTCTAGATATATATCGGGAAGCGGGTCTAAGTCTTAGGTCTTATTCCTTAGAGCCTAATTAAATAGTTTAAAGGGTCCAGGAGTCTTCTAGGGTCTCGGCTGCCTGTCTTAGCAACGGAAGGTCGTGGTCTTAGTCTTAGGTCGTATTATACGGGTATTTTGCGTCTTTGTACAGGACGTAAGGCTAATACGTATTTATAAACCGCTCGTTAGCAATATATTAATCTTAGAATAGTATAACGGCCTTAAAATAATAAGTAAATATATTATAGGCACTATAAATAAAGATTCTAAGATAAAGAGAAAAGAGGAAAAAGGGGGCATAAAGCTATGCGCACTAAGAAAGACTATATATACGGCTATACGTAATCCAGGGTCTGTCAGGGCTATAATTAAATAGTTAGTGCCCTTGTAACTAGTCTTGTAGATACGTGGCCTAAAGGGTTAGTATTTGTGCGGCGCGTAACAGATCTAACCCTATAACACCTGCTATAACCGCTATAACGCGCCCGCTATAGCCCCTATAAGTACGTACCCTACCCCGCTATAAGCGCTATGCTCAGGGGGGTATAGGTACGGATTAGGCCGTATTTATAGTATATGTTTCAAGTCTAATTATAAGCTTATTTCTTATCCGTTTAAGGTAAAAGAATATGCATATTAAAGCGTTTTAAAGGGGCTATAAAATAGTATAGGTCCTGTCTTATAAAAGTACCTATTTTATTTTTTATTAAGCTTTTTATAGCTGTATTTTATATATACTCTTACATTTAAGGAAGAAGTTAGAGTTTATATATATAGTTCCCTAATCTTAATCCTCTTCTTTTGCTTTATTTTCCTAATCTCCTTATAATCTGCTTTTAATCTCGGATTAAACTTAATCTAATTATACTATAAGCACTACTTAAATATAGCCCTTTTATATAACTAAATACTTTATCTATATATACCTATCCCTAGTTATTTCCTTTAAGGGCAGGAATATATTAAAACGTGCAGATAATTCGTATTATATATAGTTATATTTATATACTAGCAGTTCTTTTTTTTATTATCGAATTATTATAAAGAAAGGAAATAAATAAAAAAAAGAAAAATAAAGAAAGAAATAGTATATAGGAATAATAAAAAGAGAGAAAATTATATAGGAAATAAATAAATAAGTATATAAAGAAGAATATAGTAAAAGAAAAAAAGTAAAGGAATTAGTCTTTTATAGGGTAGTAGGGTTATAGT
>LKCN02000011.1:2256748-2305975 GCA_001633055.2 Ophiocordyceps polyrhachis-furcata BCC 54312 | reverse complement strand
TTTATATACTAGTAGTCCTCTTTTTTATTATTAAATTATTATAAGGAGAAAGAAATAAAATAAGAAGAAAAATATAGAAAAAGAAACTATATATAGGAAAGATAGAAAAGAAGAAATTATATAAGAAATAAATAAATAAGTATATAAAGAAGAATAAGAAAAAGAGTAAAAGAATTAGTTTTTTATAAAGTAGTAGGGTTATAGTATATACTTACTATATTTTATGCTTTATATATATATATATATATATATTATATAACTTACCCTGCGAAATGAATTTATTTCCTCTTTTCCTTTTATACTTTTTTTTTCTTTTTCTTTTTATACTTTTAAAAAAGCGTAAAAAATAATCTTACTAATATTACTAGTAAGTATAACTAAACTCTAATAGAAATAGCAATAGTACTTTCCTAAAATTGTTATATAAGGCTAATAAAATATTATAGAAATACTACTAAAAATAATAAAAAAACATAGGGGTAAAGGGAGGGGAAGGGGCTATAAGGCTAGTAAGGGTAGTAGGTTAGGGCTAGCAGGTAATAAGATACTTATAATATATAAAACTATAATTATAAGCAATAATAAAAAGGAAGATAATAATAATAAAGTTTCGCTAGTACTTACTCTGCGTATATATTAAGGTATATAGGATTTTAATATAATTTAGTCGCGATTTTAGAAAAAATATTATAATATTTAAAAAAAGAGTTTTAAACTAATTTTGTTTAGCTATTCCTGCTTTTTTATTAAGTAGTTTACTATTAATACCTTAGCTATTAAAACGTTTCTTGCCTTTTATAATACTAAGTTAATGCTTTTTCCTTGCTATCTTAATGCCTAAAATACTAGTAATAATAATAAAAATACTAAGAATACCTAGTAGCTCCTAGCATTATAATCCGCAAACCCTAAATCAGGGTTATCTATATAGCAAAGTTACTAGGATATTACTATGCTTTTAATACGTATCCTAGCTTATATAGTAGCCCTTAATAACTAATGCCTACTAGGAATAGGATTTAGTAATAATAAAAAGTTGCTTTTACTACTCTTTCTAGAGATTATATCACGACTTTATAAGTATTCCCCTTTAATATTAAGATAATTCTTAGCTAATATTAGATATAAAGCTAGTACTTAAAGCAGTTCGAGCTGCTTATGCTTTAATAGCGTTTATATAACGGCCTTGAAATAATAAGTAAATATATTATAGGCACTATAAATAAAGATTCTAAGATAAAAAGAAAAGAGAAAAAGGGGCATAAAGCTATATGCACTAAGGATAACTATATACACTGCTACACGTAACCTAGGGTCTATTAGGGCTTTAATTAAATAGTTAGTGCCCTTATAATTAGTCTTATAAATATATAGCATAAGAGTTAGTATATATAGCGCGTAATACTACCCCTTAACTAAGGCCTTAATATGCCTATTAAGGCGTATATCTATAGACTTATAGTAATATGCCGAATTTAGCAGCATAGTTATTATCGTTATTATTATTATATAGCTTATCTGCTATAATAGCCTTAATCTACTTAGTTAAGTTTATAGGGGGTCCTAGGGTATTAATATAATAGTTATAGTATTCCTTTAAAGCAATTAGCGCGTTTTTAAAGTTCTTAGCAAAATACTATATATAATTAGGATTATAGCCTTGCTATTATACTTAATACTCTAGGCGTTTATTCCTCCTTATAATATAAAAACTAAGAACGCAATCGACTTCCTATTTAGGCGTACCTTAGATTTTTTTAAGTTTAAGCGCTAGGACTATTTAATTAGGCAATAGATTATCTAGGGCTTTGCAGAGTTAGTTAGCATTAAATTAGTTATCTTATAGCTATTTAGCAAGTTAAGAATATAGCTAAAACCCCTCTTAGTAGTAATTATAAATAAACTAGACTACTAAGTATTAAAGCAAGTTATTAGAGCGATTATGCTAAATCCCTTTTATTATAGGAAGACTTTATTACTAATAGTAAAGTCTATAAAGCGTTTCTTTTTATTAGCCTATTGCTTTTGCTATTCTTAAGTTCAAGCTATAGCGTTATAAGCCTATTACTGCACCTCCTATGCATAGGTAATAAGGCATAAGGTAATATAGGCAGGGTCGATAGAGTTATTAGGGGTCGAGGAACTATTTAATTAAGGCAGAAAAAAAGGGTTCCTAACTGCTTTGCTAAGTGCTACTATTAGTAGGGCTATACTAATAGAGGCATGCTAGGATAAGTTATACGCGAAGTCTAGCGCTAGCAGATAATTGCTTTAATTATCTTAATATTTATTAATATAGAAATATAGCCTTTAATCTAAATACTAGTTTATAACTTTAACGCTGCCCTAGGTTTATAAGTAAAGGGTACTATTATAATAATGCCTTATACTAGTAAGTTAGTTAATTTTTTTAGGAATAAAGAGATAAAAAGGCTAGTATTATTTATAATCTAAGCAATTAGTAGGCTAAAAAAGCAGTATAAGTGCTAGAAGTAATAGCTAGTAAGGGTCTTTAAAGTATTATTCTTTTTGCTAGGCAATATAGCAATAATCTAGCTTAGCTTATAGATAAAGGTCTAAATATAGTTATATTTATAGCGATCTATAAGCATAGTTTTTTATTATAAGTAACTTATTCCTAAATAGCAGTTAGTACTAGCAAAGGGTACAGGAGGCTAGGGGTTTTATTACGCAGGGTTTTATTTCTTTAATAGTTATAATAGTTATAAATATACTTTTAGACGTCCTGCTTTATCCTAGGCTAGTAGTAGTCTTATTATAGTACTTTAATTATCTTATTTTAGCCGCTATAAGCAAAGATTAGAGGTTTATAGGCCTTATAAATTAGGGCTATATAGAGGAATATTCGCCTATTAGCAGTCTGCTCTAGGATAATTAAATGCTTACTATAGTAGCCGAGTTTCTAAATCGTATTCTTTTTTTAGATAAGCGTAGCAAGGTTAGTATTATAAGGGATTATAGTATTAAGTATACGAATTAAGGTAATTAAAAGGGCAATTTTAAAAAGGTCGAAATTAAGAGACTCTAGCTTAATTAATTAGTTTATCTATTCTTTTTTCTCTCTAGCCTTAACTATAAGAAGTTCGACTATTTTACGCAAAAGAGTATTAGCGGCTATATTTAGTTAGCTAGGGCAATAGAGAAAATAGATATTAAATTAAGCTAGGAAGTTAGACTAATAGACTTATTAGATCGAGAGCAGCCTTTTTATTAAGAAATATATTAAGGCCTTATAGTCTATAATAATATTAAATTTCTAACTAAGGAGTTCTAGGTAAAAGTATTTAAGGCTCTAGATAATAGCAAGGAGCTTGTAGTCTTAGATTAGATAGGCGCGTTTAATAAGGGATATAGTTTTAAAAAAAAAGCCTATAGGCTTCTAGGTCGAGTTAGTCTATTATTGCTATAGTATACTAGTAGTTGCGTTTTAGAAGGCATTAGTCTTAAGTCGGGTTAGTAGTTTAGGATAGAAAAAAGTAAGAATAGGAGCTTTAGTTATAAGCTTTTTTATTTAATTAAATACTTTATGCTATTTTAGTCCGAGTTTAAAAAGCGTATCCTTTTTAAGCAGTTAGTTTAAAGGTTCGGTAGTCGCGCTAGTATAATAGCAGAAAATCCAGATAAAGTTATAAAGACCTATAAAAGAGCGTATAGCTTTATAGTCTCTAAAGTCTTCGAACTTCTAATCTATAATAGCCTATACCTTGCGTAAGTTAATACTAAGTCCTATGCTAGCGTATAGTATTACGCTAAAGTAGTTAACTTTAGTAATATTAAACTAGGACTTCTTAATATTACCTTGCAGATTAGCCTAATAAAAGCGCTAGATAACTTTATAGCATTTAGTCTAATAGTTTTTATCGTTATTATTATTTATATAAATTAGGACATTATCTATATATATACTAGTATATTAATTAAGGAGGTTATAGAGCTAGGTATTAATAAAGTTCTAGAACTAAGCAAGGCTAACTTTTAATCTAAATAAAAAGACTAACTAATAGAATATACTAAACTTAGTATAGAATGCTATTAGGTATTTAGAGGCTAGGTTAAGATAAAAATAGTAAAACGCTTAGATAATATCGATCTTAGAGAAGCGTTTTATAGATTAGCAGTTAAAAGCAGTACTATTAAGAGAAAGGGCAAGTAAAATATAACTCTTTAAGTAGTCGTTTATCTAATAGTAGTCGATATAGAAATATTAGGCTATAGAGTACGGCTTTAGCGTAAATAAAATAAAAGCAGTATATAGGCTAGTATTAGGTTTAATAAAACCTATCTTAAGCAAGTAGTCTATAGTTTCTTTCTCTAATAGCAAGTATTTAATCGAAATATAATAAGATAAAGGACTAGCTAGGTAAAAGGGTTTCTTAAGTTCTAGTATAATATTATAACTAGGATAGGGGCTTGCAAGGGTATATGCTTCCTTCTTACTAAAGAAGCCTTCTATATATGCAAAAGGCTGCGGAATTAGGCTATAGATTAGGGTAATATAATCAGGGTCTTCTCCTGCTAGGAATAGGATCTCTTAGCCTTAATATATATAACTTATAGGACTAAGCTTTGCAATTAAGACCTTAGGTAAGTTAGGGTTATTTTCTAAAGGTACGGGCTAGGTTAGTATTAAAGGAGTTAATTCCTTCTATTATGCTTATTAAGGATCTTTTTAGACTGCTTAGATTAATTAGTCTTAGCAGTCCTAGTTATTTTCCTAGGGGTTAGTCGGGTTAAGGGTCTTAGTCTAGGTTAGGATCTAGGCTAGCTTTTTTTTCTTTATAGGCTATATAAAGTTATTATTTTTTTATAAGCGTTAGAGGATTTTATACTTCTTTTTATCTATTTTAATTAATTAGTTCTAGTATTCTGCGTTAGCCTAAATAGCTAGGTTAATCTGCCTATTAAGTAAAGGCGTCTTAGGTAAAAGGATTAAGAGGGAGTACTTAGCAAAAGCAAGGAGGTTGTTAGGCTAGATAAGCTTTTAAGCAGTATAGTCGAGTAGCAGTTTCTTTTCGGCTAGCTAGTATAGGCTAATAAAGAGATCCTAGGTATAGTTAGTAACTTAGAAAGTCTCCTAGGGAAAGGACTAGCTATTAATTATAAGGGTTATAATTAACTGCTTATAGACTAGCTAGGCGGCCTTAGAAATTAACTAAGGGGATTAGACTAATAAGGACTAGTTTAGTATTAAGGCGTTTAATAGCCTGCTTAGCAAATTAGCAACTAATAAGGAGATAGGCATTTGCTTTAATATTATAAAGAAATAAGGCTTAAAAAGCAATTCTATTAATTTAAACTTAACTATTAATAGTAAACGACTCTCCTACTTTTTTCTTTATACGTAAGACTTTTAAGACTATTAAGAAGCCTTATAATAGTCCTACTCTTTTCCTAAATCCGAGTCTTTAAAAGCAGTTAGTAATAGCGTTAGCGTCCTCCTTATGCCTAAGATCTAGGCTTAGTTAGAGCAATCTTTAGCTATATAGCCCTTTTTTCTATAAATAAAGCATATGCTATTATCCTAGTAGACCTTCTTTTTATCCTTAGAAAAAGCCTTGCCTTTTTCCTTAGATATTATTATTAGGGTTTTCTTATTTTCCCCTGCTAACTTATCTTTATAGCAAAGAGTATAACTACTTAATCGCTAGGTCTTTTATTAAATAGTATTTCTCTTTTAGTAATAGACCGAGTCCTTAATATAGCTATAAAAGTCTTTATAAAAGAGGTTATTATCCTTAGTCTTAGTTAATAGGCTAGAGTCTAGATTAATTAGAAAATAGTCCTAAAGCATATACTTTATTTAATTAAATAGTATATAGGTCTTAGTAGCTAGGTTATTAAATTCCACGATAAATTCCTAGATTTCCTACTTACTAAAAATCGAGAAGTTTAAATAGCAAAAGCGCTTAGCAGCTTCTATAAACTTATTAGGATTACTATAAGCGGACTCTAAATACTAGATTATCTCTGCTAGTCTAGAAAAGGGTTATTTTATTAAGTTATACTAGGTCTTAAGGGTTTTATAGGCCTTGCTATTAAAAGAGCGAAATAAAAAGCCTATTCTGTTTTCCTTATCTTAAAAAGTAGCTTTATTAGTCCTTATCTTATCTTTTAGGTTAGTTAGAAAGGCGCTAAACTTGCTTTTTTTTCTAAAGAACGTTCTAATATCCTTATAGCAAGTCTTAGCCGAGTTAGAGTAAGCTAGGTTTAGTTATCTAATAGCAGTAAAAATAGGCTATATAGCCTTTCTAGAAGGGATAAAAGCAGTAGATCGATTCGTAAAGGCTATTAAGGCTTTTTTATAGCAGGCAGGCTTAGGGGTTTATTAACTCTATAAGTTAGTAATCTGCTACTAAAGAGCTACTAACTAGGACTATAAGTCCTAGTTAGTTAGGGTTATTAAGAAAAAAGCTATAATTAAATAGTCTTTATCCTTAATATTATAATCTTAGTCTTAGGGGTTATATTCTAATTCTCTTAAGGCTAATCTTGCAGAGTATTAAGGAAAAGTCTAGTCTTAGCTTCTAGATATATATTAGGAAGCGGGTCTAAGTCTTAGGTCTTATTCCTTAGAGCCTAATTAAATAGTCTAAAGGGTCCGGGAGTCTTCTAGGGTCTTGGCTGCCTATCTTAGTAATAAGAGGTCGTAGTCTAGTCTTAGGTTATATTATATAGGTATTTTGCGTCTTTATATAAGACGTAAAGTTAGTATATATTTATAAACTGCTTATTAGTAATATATTAATCTTAGAATAGTATAATAGCCTAAAAAATAAGTAAATATATTATAGGCACTATAAATAAAGATTCTAAGATAAAGAGAAAAGAGAAAAAGGGGCATAAAGCTATACGCACTAAGGACGACTATATATACTGCTATATGTAACCTAGGGTCTATTAGGGCTTTAATTAAATAGTTAGTGCCCTTATTATAGGTAGGGCATTAACATATATTAGTATAATACAAGAGAGGACTCTGCTTAAGTTAGCTCGGGTCCTTAATCTATTAATATCTGCTTATATCTATCTCTCCCTTCTTCCTCTATTAGAGAGGAAGATAATATATATATAAATTCTTAAAGGCATCTAGGTTAAACTAGAGGTAATATATAATTATCCTAAACTCCGTATAATCTAAATATATAGCTGCCCTTTTTCTCTTTTAAACTATTATTACTATAATCTTAGTATAAACTTATTATAATATTATATGCTTATTATGCTAAGTTTAGGGGTAATCTACTTCCTTTTCTATACTATCCTTATTATGCTCCTATCTCCTATCTAAAGGGGTATAATACTTATGCGGAAAGGGGTAATATGCACTATAATAAGGATAATATAGAATATCTATTAGAAAGGGGTTTGCGTGCATTATAACTATAACTATCGCCGAGTTAGTTAGGAGAAAAGGGCTTATATAGAAATAGGTTATTCTGCCTTCTATAGTTATATTCCTAGTTCTAACAAATATATACTAGCAGTTCTTTCTTTATTAGATTAAATCTTATTTAGATTTAAGCTAATATTATACTAGTTTACCTCTTTCCTTATTATAAATCCCTCTAGTAAGATAATAGCTTTATTTATATCTATAAAATATTCTAGCGTTTTATTTAGGGTTGCTTTTATTATAGTATTAGCGGGATTATCTTTTCCTATAATCTATTAGATTTTATCGGTCTCTCGCCTTTTATATAACTCTTAGATAGATATTATATTAATTATAAGTCGTTTTTCTTTTATTATTCTAAGCTTAATAAGGCACTTATATAGCGAGAAAGAATCTATGTATAATATAATAGGGACTTAGGCTAATCCTAGCTCGGCTATAATACGATTTAGTATTATTACTAGGGAGATCCTAATATTAAATCCTAATAATATACTATATATTTCTAAGGCAAGGATACTCTAGGTAATCCTCTTATATTTTATAGAACTCTAATAAATAACGTTTCCTTTTAGTATAAATTTATTTGCTATCCTATCTTTATTGCCTAGGATAATAATATATCTAATTTATAAGGATAAGTTATTATTATTTATAAATAATCTATTTATAAAAATAAATAATTTAAGTGCTAAAATATTAAAAAGGATATATATTAATCCGCGCTACTAATTATCCTTTTGCTATTATAGCCTTTTATTAATCCTCTAGTAGTCTTCTTTAGTAGGTTAGTATTACTAGGTAATAATAAATAGGTCGAATATAGCCTCTAGCTAGCAAACGGACGCAATATAGCCTCCTTGCGTATATTATTTAAGATAGCTTTAAGCAAAATTAGGCTAGGAATAATTAATAACTTTAATCTTAGTAGCCTAGCCTTTTTATCGAATCGCTAGCGAATTCGATATAAGATATAGCCGTAAACTATTAAAATCTATTATGCTTCTAGGGGTTAAGTTTACTTAGGGTTTTAAGCGAATTTAGGCGGAATTTAGCTTAGCCTTTTCCTATTTATAGAAAGAATTAGTGCTAAGAATAATTATATTATTAGTTTGCATCCTAATAAGACTAAAATAAGTATAGCTAGAATATAATAAGAGAAGGCAGTTATTAAATATAGAGGGTTATATATAAAGTCGTTAAATATAATGCTTAAAATAGGTCTAGAACTAATAAATACTAGACTTAGTAATACTATATAATAGTTTAATAACGCGGATAATTATTTAAGAAGGGTACTTATCCTATAGTTCCTTCGAAAGGCTAGCAAGTATAGTTTATTTTAGTATTAATTATAATTACGGATAAGCCTAGGTAATATTATAAAGGCATAACTTTATCCCCTAAGCAATATATATTAGGGCTAGAGCTAAAAGCAATTATTAGCTAACTTTTTAGATTATAGGAGATTAGGTTAGGATCTCCTTTTTTCTATTATTATTATATCCTATAATAATTAGTTATAATTTTTCGTACGGGTAATTAGTAGTTTTATCCTTAACTTTGCGGATAAGTCTAGCGCGAAAAATCCGAACTCTTTTATACTAGATAGGATCGAACTATTTAAAAGAGAAAATACCTTAGCCTATAAGGTCTATAATCTCTTTATAGTCTAAGGCTTTAAATAGGGGTCTAGGGGTTATAATCTTGCCTTCTGCGCAAAAATAAAGAAAAAGAGCAAAGTTATCCTATTCTTTTTTAGATATAAATTAGGTCGAGGTCTTTAGTAACTATAGCAGGTAGACTTCTAAACGCTATAAGAACTAGGTCTATTTTTAGGCAGGTTTTAGGTTATTTTTATCCTATTCCTAGGCTGCCTCTAGTTAGGGATTATTTAAAAAGTAAGGCTATATATATATTAACCGAAATACCTAGAGACTAATTAAGGACCGGATTATAATATTATAGCTATTAATAGCTTTAAGGGTAAAAGGACTAGTCTAGCTATCTTTTTCTCTCTAAACCTTAACCTAGCTTTATAATAGTAGTTAAAAGAGCGTTATTATATTAGGGCTATTCCTAGTAAATAGCGCCTTTTTTAGTTATTAAGATACTATAAGTTTATAAAGAGTTATTATAGCCTTTTAAATAGCTTTAGCCTATTTTTATATAGTTTTCGATAATAAAGAATCCTAAATAATCCTTAGATATATACTAAAAATAAGCAGGGTTAGAACTAATCTATCTAGGCTAGTAGTATTATTTATAGCTTTAACTAGAAAAAAAAAAAAAAAAAAAAAAAGCTTCTCGACTCGCGCTCAACCCTAGCGCGACTCCGGCATTAAGAGGACACGATATACAGTAGGAACTCTACGGCGACTCCCGCCGCTTAGTAGCTATAGTAATCCTAGCCTAGGATCGCAGTAGCCAGGGGCAAGGCAGTACGTCGAGAGGCTATGCTCCTTTAAAACCCCCTCCTTAGCGCTAGCATACTATAGCGCAAATATACTTACTTACTAATCGAGAATCGTTAAATATACTAATTAGTACTACTCTAGTCCTTTTTAATACTATTAAGCAGACTATATATAATAACTTAGTAGGACTTATCCCCCCTAATATAATAGAACGCATCTAGGCTATAGTACGAGAATTTAGCAAAATAAAGCTTTATTCTAGACTCTCCTTACCTATTAATAATATTAAGGCTGCTATTAAGAAGATAATTATCGACTTACTCTAGCAGTACTTGCTATAGACTTTAACTAACGCTTTAGCTAGATCTAACCTTACCTAGGCCTAGGTCGCTAGCGCTTTAGCGTTAATAGTTAACTCTAACGCAGAGAAGCGTATCCTACCCTAATATAAAAGAGAGATTATAATATATAATAATAACCCGCTTAATAATATAGTTAACTAAACCCTAAAAAATACTATCTAGGCTATTAATAATATCCTCTATACCTCCTTATATATTGCTATAAAACGCCTCCCTAGTAGAAATATAGCAGTTACTTTTAATAGACCTATAGCTAACTTTATTATAGATATTAGTTAGATCTACTGCGTTTTTAGTTATAAAGCAATAATAGCTATATAATTATATATAGTTATTACTAAGGGTATCCTAGTTATAGCTACTATAGCGGACTAGGCTAACTTTATATAAGAAATTAAATACGTTAATAAAGTTTCTATCTCGAAGATTAGGGCTCTCTGCGCTTATTCTAATACTACTAAGATAGCAGTCTTTATAGGTTTAGTATCTACCTAAGATATAAACCGCCTTTATAATATAGGCCTTGCCTTTAATATATAAGTTTTTACCTGCAAACTATATAAAGATTCGGTATAACCTTAATAATATTATAACTGCTATAGGTATAGTTATATAGCTAAAGTCTGCACTTTAGCTAAGCTTTATAGCCTTTATAGAGTAATAGTATATAAGAATAAGACCGACTATAGGGCAGGCAAGAATAGGATTCTATATAACTATATCTTATACTATAGAGACTACCCGTTTTAGTTAAGGATATACCCGATAGCAATATAGAGATAGGATAGGGCGAAGGCTAACTATAAACGACGACTAGTAAGGTTTGCTAAGCCCCGAGCTAATACGACTTCCCCTTGCCTAATATCCTAAGGGACCCGCCTATAGCAACCGCTTCCTACCGACTCCTAGGCCGTACCTATAAGAGGACTCGACTAGACTTAAGGTATAAATACCGCCAGGCTGCCTGCTAAGGCTACTATTATTAGTAATACCCCTAAGGCTATAAGACGTTTCCTTAAATAAGCCTAGAACGCCTTGCTCCCTACTAGTCTATCTCTAGCTACTTAATAGACCGCCCTAATAATACCCTATTCTCCTATTATAATATAACTAGATTAGCCCTCTTAGGCTTATCCTATTACGGCTATACTTTATACTCTATCTCTAGACTAACTTTAGCTTATTTATATGCCTCCCTTACTAATGCCTTAATATATTGCTAACTCGCCCCTCCCTAGCTAATATAATTAATATATATAAAAGCCCTCTATTAGAATATTAATAAGCGTTATAATCTTGCCTGCTTAGTACTTTATAATAAGCATAACTATAATATTATTATATTATAAGAAGTTATTACTAAGCCTAGACTTTCTCCTCTGCTCCTAGGAGCCTTCCTATACTAACTTATCTATGCATCTAAATAGAACGCGCTCTATATTTATAAAGTTTATAGTCCTAATATATAGAGCTCTAAGGCAGGGGAAGACTAGGCTAGCATTACTTTTACTAACAGCCTCTAAATTTTCTCTATATATACCCTACTAAACGTATTCTAACCCTATATAAATAATATACTATCTACTTTTATATTTTCGCTATATTAAGTCCTTATTAGCGACTTTAATACGCACTACCCCTTATAGGATAAATATAAACGCTATAGCCCGTACGCAGCTAACCTTCTAGCTTATATATAACGACTCTAGCTTTATCTCCTTACCCTAAAAAGGGAGTATACGAGGATTTTCTAAGGCTATTAAAATAGCACCTTAGACCTCGCTTAGGCGACTACTAATACTTATGCTACTTTTCTCGGCCTAGACCCTAACCTCGCAGGTTCTAATTATATCCCCTAGATTATTAGCATTAGTACTCGAACTAACCTTATATAGCTAGAACCTAGACCTTAATAGTAATAGACTAACTTAAAAGCAGTCCTCTAGGAGGCTAAAGCCTGTATTAGCCCTATACTATAATAGCTTACCTTGCTAGACTAGATTAATACTGCCCTAGATACCCTTTACTCCGAACTTAATAATATTATTTAGCGGATAGTCCTATTTATTGCGCTAAAGCTTAGCAGGGGCAATTAATAGTTTACGCTAGGAGTCGCCTCCGCTACTAAGATAGCTAAGAAAGCATAACGCAGATTTCGTCTTATATATATAGATTAGGACTAGGGTAAGCTATAAAACGCAATAAAAGCCTAGAAAAAAGCTGTTTTTAAGGCGAGAAAAGCCTACTAGCGTTCTTTTCTTGCTTTAACTACTTCCTCCTCTTTAAAACTATAGTCTGCTAAGAAGTAGGCTAGATACTATAGCGGACTTACTCCTAATCCTATTTATATTCCCCCTTTTACTAATGCAGTAGGAAATCGGACTATTTCTTTTAAAGATAAGGCTATAGTCCTTAGCCTTAAATTCTTCCCCCCTATCTATTCCCTCCCTTAATAGGAAAATAGGCAGCTAAAACCTAGGTTCTTTATACTATAGAGTATCTCCCTATTAGACGTCTATACCGCGTTATCTTATATACTATCTTAGAAAGCAATAAGGGATAATAGTATCCTAGCAGGGTTTCTTAAAATATACTCCTATCTATTAATAAACTAGCTAGCTACCTTTTTCTAGGCATATATTATAATCGGATACTTTCCTTACCGATTTTAGCACGCTATTATTATAGTACTACGCAAGCAAGGCAAGCAACTAGAGGCGTATAATCAGGCAGCAGGGTATTACCCTATTTTACTCTTATGCTACCTTAGTAAGATCCTAAAGGCTATTATTAGCTAGCTTATTGCTACTATAGCAGAGGATAATAACCTGCTCCTAGAGGGATAAATAGGCAATAAGCGTAACTGCTTTACTAAAGTTGCTATTATAATAGTTATAGAACTCGTTCGGGCTATATAGGCATGCAAAGGAGTAGCTTCCTTCCTCTAGCTCGATATTAAGGGGGCGTTCGATATAGTTTAGCATGCTAAATTAATAGCAGAGATCGAATACCTAGGCTTCCTAGCATAGATCTAGTCCTTCCTCCTTAGCTACCTTACTAACTGCTCCTCCTCCCTCTGCTTTAATAATCGTACCTCCTGCCCTATTCCTATCTATACTAGAGTTCCTTAAGGATTACCTTTATCTGCGATTCTCTTTATCCTTTATATAACGCCTCTCTATTGCTATCTAGAAGTTATTAAAAGTATTACTATTATTAGGTTCGCTAATAATACTAACCTCCTTGCTATTAGCCCTAATACTAGCTCTATAACCCGCTGCCTATAGTTAGTATAGTAGGTCTATAAGGAATAGGCAATAGATTATAGTATAGAATTCGGACTAGATAAGAGTAAACTTATATACTTCTCTCGATATAGATAGGATAGGGATACTCCTATCTACTTAGGATAATATATTATATACCCTATTTTAAAGGCCTGGCTCCTTAGCGTCTAGGTATACTACTGCTTCTAGTAGAAAGCTTACTTAAAAGCTATCCGTAATAAGCTTAAGAAATAGAACCTTGCCCTTACTTCCCTTACTGCCTCTACCTAGGGGTATTCCTTTAACTATACGCGAGAAGTATATACTAAGGTTATCTGCTCTTTTATTAGTTATACTATAGTAGTATTTTATTAACCTGCTAGATAAGATTAAAATCCTGCTAGTATAGCTAAGTTACTCGCTATAGAATAATCTGCCTACTTTTATACTATTTCTAGCGCGTATAGAGCTATACCTATCTACTATTTTAAGACTAAAACCTAGACCCTGCTTATTAACTTATACTTTACTTAGAGGAAACTTAATACTCTTACTCGACTCGATTGCTAAGGGATACTCGATAAGATCCGGACTATATTTAGAGCAGTTTTATGCTACTTTTTACGCTTTCCTTAGTATAAACCTAGGCGCTATAAATATAATAAACCCCCTTTTTAAGAATGCCTTATATAGGTCTAAGCATAGTTAGGCTAAGCTAATATTCCCCCTCCTAAGACTATAGCTAGACTACTTACTAATAAATAGTTATAATAATAGGATAGGAAAGAAACTCCTTACTAACTCTAATACTGCTAGACTATATACCCTTTTAGTACCCTATTCTGCTTCGACTAACCTATAGTACTAGATAGATATTATAACGCGCTTAAATATATAAGCACTATAATTACTTAACTCCGTATAGGGAAGATTAGACTACGCGCCTTTCTCTTCTAGCATAATATCCTAGATATTATTACTCCCTTTTATCCCTATAGTAATAAGCCTGAAACTATATACTATATTCTTCTTAGATACTAACTATATACTATTACCCGTAACTTATTACTATAGTATTTTTGTAATAATATCGACTTATATACTAAGCTATAATATTATAGATCTGCGGTAATCCTAGCTAAGTAGATACTATAATACAGAAGACTATACTAGTTTAACCTTACTAATAGACTCTACTAACCTCCCCCTACTCTATTATAAAGGCAAGGGTCTAACTACTAATATATAGGCACTTATCTAACTTCTTAATCTCTTAATTTACTATCCTAGACGCACTAATCTATTCTAATATAACCCTTACCTTTACCCCTTTTTACTTACTACCCTTCCCCTGCTTAAGTCCTACTAAGCTTATTATCTAACCCTATATAAGGCACTACGCGATAAGACTATTTGCGTAACCCTATCTAGCCTCTAAAAGGAGTTAATACCTAGCTTATTAGTATTACTAGCAATATAGTAGGAATAGATATAGCTATATAATTAGTTATAAGAGTCCGTAATATAGCTTATCTTGCTATAGCTTGCTAAATAGCCTGCTATACTTTAAAAGGCAGCTTTTTGCCTAGGCTATAACCCCTAGCTGCCTAATATCTAGCTAAGTATCTACCTGCCTCCTTGCCTTTTAAACTGCATATAACTAAGTTAGGGAGAGCTATTAACTTGCTAATATTATACTACTCTTTAAATATCGACTTTACCTTAGGCGTAGTTAGGGCAGGGGGAGTAATTAGCGTAATAGGAGCAGCTATAGCAGGATAAATAATAAGAGCTATAAGAGCTATAAGAGCTATAGGAGTATTATAGCTATAAGACGACTTAGCTAGCGTCTTACTAGGGTAAGTTAGTACCTTGCTTAATACTATGCTATTAACTAGCTCGACCTTATCTTTATTATTATTATCCTTAGCGCTATTATCGATATCTATTAGCTCTCCCTTAGCACTTAGCTAGAAAAATACCCTAGGCTGCTTTAATAGGGTAGCTATTGCTAGAGCTATTAACGGAATACTCTTTATTACTAGCTATGCTTTTGCCCTACTCTTGCCTTTCTTAATAAAAGAGGGTAATAGCTTTATAGCAACCTGCTTAGCAGTGCCTGCCTTAATAATATCCTTAAACAACCTCTTCTTTATAGCATAAGGAGGACTTATAATTCTAACTAGCTAACTAGTAATAGGCTAAGGCTAAGCTATAGGCCTTTCTTTAAAGATAGTAATAATCTTATCTAGCTGCTCTATTACCTTGCCTAGGAGATTATTAGTTTTTATAATAGCTACTAGAGTAGCGTTATTAGCAACCCGGTTTAAGCATAAGTTAAATAGGCCTCCGAGGGAGAGATAATACTTATTTACTGCCTAGCATGCTTTTAGCTATAACGTATCCTAAATCTCGTCTAACTTAGCAATAGTTAGCTTCCTGCTTAACGACTCCTCTTACTCCTTGCGTATCTGCTAGCAGTTATAGAGCTTCTTAGCATTATAAGCAAGCTCTAAGTATACCTGCCTAACTATTAATATATACTTCCTACCCTAACCCCTATACTATACTAACCTAATAATACTAAATATTAGTCCTTATATAATAAGTATATGCCTGCATAGTTATTACTATTTAACGTTAGCTTAGCTAATACTAGTTAATACTCTAACTACTTATAAGCCTAATCCTAATAGCCTTTAAATAATACGCGGCTATGCGTTATATATATCCGTAATATATATTTATTATATAGGACCTCCTTTTTATTTCCCTAGTTTATATCTCTCCCTATTTTAAGTATAGTAATAACTTATAGTAATAGGTAATAATATATAGAGCAGGGCATAACGCAATTAATAAATTTATACCCTGCTACTAAGTAACTATATACCTAGCTAATCTATACTATACTCTACTGCGTAAAGGTACCCCTATACTAATACGACTAGATATACTCTTATACCTCTAGCTAGAAATACCCTTATACCTCTGCGGCCTGCTAATACGTTAAATACACGCACCCCCCCTACCTACCTCTACTATAGCCTATAGGACTAGGACTCGTCCTGCTTATAGCACCTCGATATACGACTATTTCCTCGCCCTTTTAGGCACGCTGCCCCTTAAAGAGACTAGTTTTCCCCCGGGTATAGCCTGGTTTTTCTAGCCTAATTTTACTTAGCATGTTTCCTAGATACCTGCTATAGGTCCCTAGAGTAAGAATAAATAATAATAATAATATAGCTTTAACTGCTATCTAGAGAATAGAATCTTATCCTATTATTACTCTAATTTTAGTGCTAAGGATCTTATATGCCTAGCAAAAGGGAGTATAGTATTTTTTAACCTTCCTTACGGATTAATACGCTTCTACTAGTACTTGCTAGCAAGTAATTCCTATTTATCTAGATTTATTCTAGAATTCCTTAGATAAAAAATTTATGCCTATATTATATTAGAGCAAATCTAGGGGTCCTAAGTATATATTAATCTATATTATTCTTAAAGCTTCCTAAGTATTTTTAGTAGATATTAATTATAGGAATTAGGCAGCTTAAAAAGATATTGCAGTATTAATAACGTAAAGAACTAGTTTTTTACTTAGGTATATAATATCTATAATAATTTTAAAATTAAACTCTTTATTATCCTAAAGCGTAAACTTAAATCGGCTAGGTGCCTTGCTATATAACTAATAATATTAGCAGAACTTCAAAATGCTTTTAAAAGTAATTATAAGTATTTTATATCTAGCTCTAGATAGAAGTTAGTATAACTATTATGCTATAGGGTATTTAAATTAGCAGTAGATTATCCTAATTTTGGATTTAGTTAGGAATAAAATCGCGGCGTTTTTTAGTTAAAGGAAGAACTAAGAATGCCCCTATTTGCAAATAACTAGTAGTACTTTATCCTAGCTAATAAGCTTATTTATTATATTTTAAAAGAAAATCTTTAAGCAATCTATATCTGCTAAAGAAAAAAGAAAAAGGGTAGGCAAAGTAAGAATATAAAAGGTAATATTGCTAAATAGAGTTTTAATAGTTATATTACTAAGTATAAGTATACTTTATTCTTTGCTAAATTTAATAGAATTCGTGCTAGTAAGTGCTTTATTAACTATAAGGTATAGTATTATTTTTTATAAAGCTTTAACCTAATTTTATCTAGCAGTTAAAATCTATATAGCACTAGTATTAATTATAATTCCCTAAAAAAACTATTAGGAATATCGATTTTCGAGAAGGAATTATAAAGCTAGTATAGGTTCTATTATATCTAATTTCGGGTCGTATCTAGTAAGAAAGTGTATAAATACTAATATAGAAAGGAACTAAAAGGCTTCTTATTGCTTTAAAATATCCTCCGGGTTATTATTAATTATATGCTATTCTTTATTATATAACTTAAGTCTTTTAAATATAGTAATATAGGCCGCGAAGTCCTAAAAGCTATTATTTAAAAATTCGCAGTATACTATATATAAGGTCTTTGCCTGCTTTTATTTTTTAGGCGGGTATTTAGTTAACTAGTAACTAACCTTGCTATATATAAAGCACTTCTAAGTCTAATTCTTATTTAGTCTAAAATCGGACTAGACTCGGGTTATTCTCGAATTATCTATAGATTAATTTTAGGTATTATTCTAATATCTATAGTCTAGATAATAAATTGCGCTTTATTATAATATTTATTCGGCTTTATTCTTTGCAATTAATATTTCTAGGGCGGATTATAAGTCTGCTTATAAGTTCTTAATATTTTTAGCTAGTTAGAATAATGCAAACTTAAGTTCTAGTACTCTTTAGTATATATTAATAATTATTATGCATAAAGGAGTATTTCCTTTATATCCTTTTCTAAGGGCTTATTAATATAACTCTAGTTTATTAAATAATTTCTAGAGAACCTTATATAGGGATAGTTCTAAATTAGTTTTATAAATAGATTAAAATATAGTTAATATCTAGTTAATAAAGTAGTATATATAATTAATATCTAACTTAAAGTATTTCTTAAGTTAGTTATATTGCGTTTTAAAAGTATTATACTACTTAATATAATCTATAAAGTATTATTATACGCAACTAGTCTAAATATAAGGGAAAATTAAATAAAAGTATCTAGGGGCAGTTTTTAATAAAAAACAAATATTAAAAAATAAATAGATAATATTATTAAGCAAATTATATAGTTTTCCTATAAAGTTCTTTATCTTATCCTAGACTTTAGTAAATTTAGTTATAATATTATTATTAATAAGTAAGTTAGGAGTCGATTTTAAGGGTAACTTAGTATAAAATTTAAATAGGATTATTTTAAGCTTTTCCCGAATTTAAATCGAATTCGAAGCGATTTCCTATAGAGTTTTTATATTATTTTAGTTATATTCTAGAAAAGCTATATCCTATATAGCTAGGTTTTAAAATTAATATAATATTAAATATTAAGTTTATCCTTAGGGAATATCCTTATCTATTATAGGTTCTATAGATAGAGTTATTTAGGGGTTTATTTAAGGGATAAGTAAAAGTTCTCTTTAATATAGTAGTAAGGGGTTCTAAATTAGTAGCGTTTGCCCTTTAGTTAGCAATTAGGATAGATTCGAATTTAGGGAGTTTCTAATTAGAGGTTATTATATCCCTTATAAAAAGGCATAATAAAGCAGTCGGGTGCTTTTTTTAAATTACGCCTATTAGTATATTAAAAGCGGCTATTATTTAAGCTATTCCTAGTTTAGGATCTATATAAAAAAGGGTCCTATTTTTATATTCCTAGGTCCTAGAAAGAATCCTCTGCCTTTAAGGAAACTTTTTAGCAATTTTATTACTCTAGGATCTGCTAATTCCTAGATATTTTTATCCTAGCTTTTAAAAGTATCCTAAAAATCCTTAAGGAGAAAAATGCTAGAGCTCCTAGATAATTTTATAAAATATAAAATCTAGAGTTTAATATTAGTTAGATCTTAGTATAAATTCGGGATAGGTTTATCCTAGTTTTCGATTTATTTAATTAAAGCATTTTTAGTCTTTTTTGCAAGATCCTAGAGGTTAATCTATATAATCTCCTAAGCGAACTTAGTATTCTAGGGTTATTATCGATTACCTTCTATAGTAATTTCTACTAATATCCTAGTTATTATTAATAAGAATTTATATTAATTTTATAGGTATTTTTATCTAGTATTAAAATAGGTTTCTAAGGGATTAAAACCGCAGGCTATAGGAGTCTATTCCTCCTTAGTTTCGATATTGCTCTTCTAAATAGTCGATATAGCTATAAGTTCCTAGATAGTTAAAACCGCAAACTCTAGGAGTTTATTTATATCTAAAAGGTTTATTAGCTTTCTTAGCTTAGAAATAAAAAACCTAGTCTAGCTAATCTATATATTATTAAATATAGGACTTATATTAATAGCTAATAGTAATACTAATTAGTATAAGTAAGGCATTAATATATATTAGTATAATATAAAAAAGGACTCTGCTTAAGTTAGCTTGGGTCCTTAATCTATTAATATCTATTTATATCTATCTCTCCCTTTTTCCTCTATTAGAGAGGAAAATAATATATATATAAATTCTTAAAGGCATTTAGGTTAAACTAGAGGTAATATATAATTATCCTAAACTCTATATAATCTAAATATATAGCTGCCTTTTTTTTCCTTTAAACTATTATTGCTATAATTTTAGTATAAACTTATTATAATATTATATGCTTATTATACTAAGTTTAGGGGTAATCTACTTCCTTTTTTATATTATCCTTATTATACTCCTATCTCCTATCTAAAAAGGCATAATACTTATATAGAAAGGGGTAATATGCACTATAATAGGGATAATATAGAATATCTATTAGAAAGGGGTTTGTATGTATTATAACTATAACTATTGCCGAGTTAGTTAGGAGAAAGGGGCTTATGCGGAAACAAGTTGTTCCGCCTTCTGTAGTTATATTCCTAGTTCTGACGAACACATACTTATAATTAGTCTTATAGATACGTGGCCTGAGAGTTAGTATGTATAGCGCGTAACAGTTTATATAAACTAACTACTTTTTTAATAAGGGGTAAAAGGGCGAGTATACGAACTTAGCCTAGGTAGTAATATAAGCTTAATAGGAATTTAGAACTAAAAAATAATCCTATAATATACTAGGCTAGCTAAGGGGGGTAAAAAATTAGTAAATAATTAAGGCAAAAATTTTAAGTAAGTATAGCTAGGTAAAAAATTTAAGTATAGCTAGGCGAAAAAAAATTAGATATATTAGGCTAAGCAGATAATTTTTATTTACTAGTTTATCTAAGCTAAAAAAAATTAATAAAAGAGATTCTTGCTTTTTTAATATAAAAAGTATAGTTTATTCTAAAAATAATTATATATTAGTATAAATATATTTAGGATATAAAAATACAATCTTTTTAAAATAAAAAGCAAATAAGTATAGTATAAAAGCAATATCTATCTAATTTTAGGTTAGTATTAAAATAAAGTATTCTAAAAATTATAAAGAATAAAAAAAAGAATTTAGGAATAATTAAAAAGGTTTTCCTAGAAAAAGAAATAAATCCCTCTAGGTATTTTAATTATTATCCTAAATATTCTAGGTATAAGTTAAAGTTTTTAAAAGAT
Organism: Ophiocordyceps polyrhachis-furcata BCC 54312; assembly: GCA_001633055.2. Taxonomy (NCBI): domain Eukaryota; kingdom Fungi; phylum Ascomycota; class Sordariomycetes; order Hypocreales; family Ophiocordycipitaceae; genus Ophiocordyceps; species Ophiocordyceps polyrhachis-furcata. The sequence goes on along the minus strand of LKCN02000011.1, from coordinate 2,284,876 downwards.
TAAAACTGCGAACTCTAGGAGTCTATTCTTTCCTAAGGATCTTATTATTATTCGAGGTTAATTTAGTTTTCTAAGTAGCTATTATACTATCTAGTACTATAAGAGATTAAAACTATAAACTCTAGGAGTCTATTCTTTCCTAGAGTAAAAGTTATATCCTAGCTTAGGTCTAGGTATTTATTTCCTAGCTAATCTATATTTTATTAAATATAGGACTCGTATTAATAGCTAATAGTAATACTAATTAGTATAAATAAGGTATTAATATATCTTAGTATAATATAAAAAAGAACTCTGCTTAAGTTAGCTTAAGTCCTTAATTTATTACTATCTGCTTATATCTCTATATATTTCTCTCTTTTTTAAGGGAAAAGGCTAGACTTTATATATATAGTTCCCTAATCCTAATCCTCTTTTTCTGCTTTATTTTCCTAATCTCCTTATAATCCGCTTCTAATCTTAGGTTAAACTCGATCCGATTATACTATAAGTACTGCTTAAATATAGCCTTATTGCGTAATTAAATGCTTTATCTATATATCCTTATCCCTTATAAAGGAATTAATAAAGAGATAATACTAAGTCGAACTAAAGAAGAGTAATAAATAGAACTACTAAGAAGAGAGAAAGAGGAAGGGAGAGAAGCTCCCTGCTAGCTAGCTATATACCTTATAAATTCGGCTATTAGTAATAAGCCTATATTAATATAAGCCTATTATATCCTAGTTAAGCTAGAAAGCCTGCTAGTTATATACCTATAATCCCCTTATATAGATATAACTAAGTTAAAAACCTAGTCCTTTATATACCCTCTATCCCTAGAAAAGATAAAAAGCATAAGCTAGTTAACGCTATATAGTTAATACTATAATAGCTATATATTATACTAGCGCGAAGCTATATATAAACTATAAAGGCCTGCTGCAAGCCGCTAACTACTAGCTAGTCCCTCCTAGAAAAAGAGAGTCTATAGAACGCGGAGTTATATTACTTATATTAAGGCAGGAAAGCAGCTACCTAAGTAGTAAATAGAAGGAATCCTATATAACTAGCGTATGCTTTAAGGGGGTTTTATTAAAGCAGGGCAGGCTTAAAAAGCCTTTTTTGCTATAATAACTAACCTAGCCCTAAATATATACTATATTGCCTAGTCGTAAAAGTTATTTTCCTAGCCTAGCGTAATTAGTATTAGTATATACTACCCTGCTTTGCATTACGCGCTAATAATAAATTAACGCATATAAGATAGAAGCAGAGCGTATATAACTAATCGCCTAGCCTATCCTAGACTATAACCCTTATAGCTAATCTATAAATCTCTTACGCCTTATTACTCTAGTTAAAAATCTCTGCCTTACCCCTAGTCCTTTCTGCTAGCCTAAAATCTAATACTAACCTAGTAATCCGAGAATTTATATATAGCTAAAAGTAGTTATATTAGAAATAACTAACTTAGTTATATTTATAGCAATACTTATGCTAAAGTATGCTAAAAGCGCTAGATTTAATAGAACTAATATCTATTAGGTTAGCCTTAGTATAAGGCGGAAGATTAAATATTACCTAAGATATATCCTAAGAGTTAAATATACTATTAAAGCTCCTTAAGAGTAATATAAAAGCTAGATATATTATAGGCTATATTATTTCCTAATCTAGTCGCTTCTTAGGCTTAGTATAAAGACTAGAAGCTAATAGGATAATCTTAGTATAGTTAGACTAGTATTACTATCTAGCCTTAAAAAGAATATATTTCTATTATATAATATATATACTAAGGGACTCTAATATTTCCTATAATAATATATCTAAAGAAAGACCTATATATTGCTCCTTATATAATTCGTTAAAAGTGTTATTAATATATACTAGGAAGGATTTAGGCTAGTTAGCAAAATTATTAATATATAATATATATAGAAGGAAACTTTGCTAGAAAGTACTAAGTTATAAATAAATATAGAAGAACTAGGAGCGATTATCCCTAATTGCAACTCTATTAATAGTAAACTTCGCTTAAAAAAAGGCTAGCTATATTAGAAGTCTAAAGCAAGATTCTAACGCATTAGGGGTAGGCAAAATTTAATAGCGTTCTAAAGTTATACTTTCCGCGTTATAGTTATAAATAAAAAAGGAGTTCTATTTAATATAAAGATATTAATAAAGAGATAATACTAAGTCGAACTAAAAAGGAGTAATAAATAGAACTACTAAGAAGAGAGAGAGAGGAAGGGAGAAAAGCTCTCTGCTAGCTAGCTATATACCTTACGAGGTCGGCTATTAGTAATAAGCCCGTATTAATATAAGCCTATTATATCCTAGTTAAGCTAGAGAGCCTGCTAGTCACGTACTTATAATCCCCCTATATAGATATAACTGGGTTAAAGACCTAGTCCTTTACATCCCTAGTTATTTCTTTTAAGGGCAGGAATGCGTTAAAACGCGTAGACGATTCGTATTTATATATAGTTATATTTATACAGCTATATAGGCCTAATAGAAATTTAGGACTAAAAAATAATCCTATAATATAGCTTAGGCGGCTTAGGGTAAAAAAATTAGCAGGTAATTTAGGGCAAAAATTTTAAGTAAGCATAGCTAGGCAAAAAAAATTAAGTATAGCTAGGTAAAAAAAAAAATTTAAATAGATTTAGCTAGGCAAATAATTTTTATTTACTAGTTTGCCTAGGCTAAAAAGAATTAATAAAAGAGATTCTTACTTCCTTAACGTAAAAAGTATAGTTTATTCTAAAAATAATTATATATCTATATAAAAGTATTTAGGATATAAAAATATAATCTCTTCGAAATAAAAAGAAAATAAGTATAGTATAGAGGCAATATCTATCTAATTTCGGGTTAGTATTAAAAAAAGTATTCTAAAGATTATAAAGAGTAAAAAAGAAAATTAAAAATTAATTAAAAAAGTTTCTCTAGAAAAAGAAATAAATCCCTCTAGGTATTTTAATTATTATCCTAAATATTCTAAGTATAAGTTAAAGTCCTTAGATTAAAACCGCGAACTTTAAAAGTCCGTTCCTTCCTAAGGATCTTATTATTATTTAAGGTTAATTTAGTCTTCTAAGCAGCTATTATATTATCTAGTACTATAAGAGATTAAAACCGCGAACTCTAGGAGTCTATTCCTTCCTAGGGTAAAAGTCGTTTTCTAGCTTAAGTCTAGGCATTTATTTCCTAATTAATTTATATTTTATTAGATATAGGACTCGTATTAAAAGCTAAAATTAGTATAAATAGGGCATTAATATATATTAGTATAATATAAGAAAGAACTCTGCTTAAGTTAGCTTGGGTCCTTAATCTATTAATATTTGCTTATATCTCCTTTTTTTTTCTTCTTTTAGGGAAGAAGTTAGAGTTTATATATATAGTTCCCTAATCCTAATTCTCTTCTTCTGCTTTATTTTCCTAATCTTTTTATAATCCGCTTCTAATTTTAGATTAAACTTAATCTAATTATACTATAAGTACTGCCTAAATATAGCCCTATTATATAACTAAATGCTTTATTAATATATACCTATTCCTAGTTATTTCCTTTAGGGGCAGGAATGCGTTAAAATGCATAAACGATTCGCGTTATATATAGTTGTATTTATATAACTACTTTAGGGTTAGTCTATTACTATTAAAGTCTAGGGTCTAGCTAAGTAAAATCGGTTTAAGCACTAATACTAATAGTTTAGGGGATATAGTTAGAACCTATAAGGTTAGGGTTTAGGCTAAAAAAGGTAGCTTAAGTATTAGTAGTCGCTTATATAAGATTTAAAATACTATTTTAGTAGCTTTAAAAGATCTTTATATACTCCTTTTTAGAGTAAGGAAATAAAGCTAGAGTTATTGCGTATAAGCTAGGAGGTTGGCTATATATAGGCTATAGCGTTTATATTTATTCTATAAGGGGTAGTATATATTAAAGTCTCTAATAAGGACTTAGTTTAGTTAAAATATAAGGGTAAATAGTATAATATTTATATAGGGTTAGAATGTATTTAGGGGGGTATATATAGAGAAAATCTAAAGGCTATTATTAAAAGTAATACTAGCCTAGTCTTCCCCTGCTTTAAAGCTCTATATATTAGGGTTATAAACCTTATAAACGTAGAGTATATTCTATCTAGATACATAAATAAGTTAGTATAGGGACGCTCCTAGGAGTAAAAAAAGAAGTCTAGGCTTAGTAATAACTTCTTATAATATAATAATATTATAGTAATGCTTATTATATAGTGCTAAACGGGCTAGGTTATATTGCTTATTAATATTCCAATATAAGGCCTTTATATATATAGATTATATTAGCTAAAAAGGGGCGAGTTAGTAATTATAGGTAAGGCATTAATATATATTAGTATAATATAAAAGAGGACTCTGCTTTAGTTAGCTCGGGTCCTTAATCTATTGCTATATGCTTATATCTCTATATATCTCCTCTTTTTTAAAGGAAAAGGCTAGACTTTATATATATAGTTTCCTAATCCTAATCCTCTTCTTCTGCTTTATTTTCCTAATCTCCTTATAATCTGCTTTTAATCTTAGGTTAAACTCGATCTAATTATACTATAAGCACTACCTAAATATAGCCTTATTGCGTAATTAAATGCTTTATTTATATATACCTATTCCTAGTTATTTCCTTTAGGGGCAGGAATATATTAAAACGTATAGACGATTTGTATTATATATAGTTATATTTATATACTAGTAGTCCTTTTTTTATTATCGAATTATTATAGGGGAAAGAAATAAAATAAGAAGAAAAATATAAGAAAAGAAACTATATATAAGAAAGATAGAAAAGAAGAAATTATATAGGAAATAAATAAATAAGTATATAAAGAAGAATATAGTAATAGAAAAAAAGCAAAGGAATCGGTCTTTTATAGGGTAGTAGGGTTATAGTGCGTACTTACTATGTTTTATGCTTTTTATACGCGTATATATAACTTACCCTGTGAAATAAATTCGTTCCCTCTCTTCCTCCTATACTTCTTCTTTTCTTCTTCCTTCTATGCTCTTAAAGGAGCGTAAAAAAAATCTCAAGCATAGTCGGGCAAAAAAAAACAGATAGATTAGGCTAGGCAGATAATTTTTATTTACTAGTTTATATAGGCTAAAAAGAATTAATAAAAGAGATTCTTGCTTTCTTAATATAAAGAGTATAGTTTATTCTAAAAATAATTATATATTTATATAAATATATTTAGGATATAAAAATATAATCCTTTTAAAATAGAAAAAAAATAAGTATAGTATAAAAGCAATATCTATCCGATTTTAGGTTAGTATATATAGGTAGGGCATTAATATATATTAGTATAATACAAGAGAGGACTCTGCTTAAGTTAGCTCGGGTTCTTAATCTATTAATATCTGCTTATATCTATCTCTCCTTTCTTCCTCTATTAGAGAGGAAGATAATATATATATAAATTCTTAAAAGCATCTAGGTTAAACTAGAGGTAATATATAATTATCCTAAACTCTATATAATCTAAATATATAGCCGCCCCCTTTCTCTTTTAAACCGTTATTGCTATAATCTTAGTATAAACTTATTATAATATTATATACTTATTATGCTAAGTTTAGGGGTAATCTACTTCCCTTTTTATACTATCCTTATTATGCTCTTATCTCCTATCTAAAGAGGCACGATACTTATATAGAAAGGGGTAATATGCACTATAATAGGGATAATATAGAATATCTATTAGAAAGGGGTTTGCGTATATTATAATTATAACTATTGCCGAGTTAGTTAGGAGAAAAGGGCTTATACGGAAATAGGTTATTCCGCTTTCTATAGTTATATTCCTAGTTCTAATAAATATATACTAGTAGTTCTTTTTTTATTAGATCGAATCTTATTCGGATTCGAGCTAATATTATACTAGTTTACCTCCTTTTTTATTATAAATCCCTCTAGCAAGATAGTAGCTTTATTTATATTTATAAAACGTTTTAGCGTTTTATTCGGGGTTGCTTTTATTATAGTATTAGCGGGATTATCTTTTCCTGCGATTTATTAGATTTTATTAATCTCTCGCCCCTTATATAACTCTCGGATAGATATTATATTAATTATAAGTCGTTTTTCTTTTATTATTCTAAGCTTAATACGGCACTTATATAGTAAGAAAGAATCCGTATATAATATAATAGGGACTTAGGCTAATCCTAGCTTAGCTATAATATAATTTAGTATTATTATTAGGGAGATCCTAATATCGAATCCTAATAATATACTATATATTTCTAAGGCAAGGATACTTTAGGTAATCCTTTTATATTTCGTAGAACTCTAATAGATAATGTTTCTTTTTAGTACGAATTTATTTACTATCTTATTTTTATTGCCTAGGATAATAATATATCTAATCTATAAGGATAAGTTATTATTATTTATAAGTAATCCGTCTATAAAAATAAATAATTTAAGTGCTAAAATATTAAAGGGGATATATATTAATCCGCGCTACTAATTATCCTTTTGCTATTATAGCCTTTTATTAATCCTCTAGTAGTCTTCCTTAGTAGGTTAGTATTACTAAGCAGTAATAGATAAGTCAAACATAGCCTTTAGCTAGCAAACAGACGCAATATAGCCTCCTCGCGTATACTATTCGAGGTAGCTTTAAGCAAAATTAGGCTAGGAATAATTAATAACTTTAATCTTAGCAGCCTAGCCTTTTTATCGAATCGCTAGCGAATTCGATATAAAATATAGCTATAAACTATTAAAATCCGTTATGCTTCTAGGGGTTAAGTTTACTTAGGGTTTTAAGCGAATTTAGGCGGAATTTAGCTTAGCTTTTTTCTATTTATAGAAAGAATTAGTGCTAAGAATAATTATATTATTAGTTTATATCCTAATAAGACTAAAATAAGTATAGCTAGAATATAATAAGAGAAGGCAGTTATTAAATATAGAGGGTTATATATAAAGTTATTAAATATAATACTTAAAATAAGTCTAGAACTAATAAATACTAGACTTAGTAATACTATATAACGGTTTAATAACGCAGATAATCGTTTAAGGAGGGTACTTATTCTATAGTTCCTTTAGAAAGCTAGCAAGTATAGTTTATTCTAGTATTAATTATAATTACAAATAAGCCTAGGTAATATTGCAAAGGTATAACTTTATCCCCTAAGCAATATATATTAGGGCTAGAGCTAAAAGCAATCGTTAGCTAACTCTTTAAATTATAGGAGATTAGGTTAGGATCTCTTTCTTTCTATTATTATTATATCCTATAATAATTAGTTATTATTTTTTATATAGGTAATTAGTAGTTTTATCCTTAACTTCGCGGATAAGTCTAGCGCGAAAAATCCGAACTCCTTTATACTAGATAGGATCGAACTATTCGAAAAAAAAAACACCTTAGCCTATAAGGTCTATAATCTTTTTATAGTCTAAGGCTTTAAATAGGGGTTTAGGGGTTATAATCTTGCCTTTTGCGTAAAAATAAAAAGAAAGAGCGAAGTTATTTTATTTTTTCTTAGATATAAATTAAGTTAAGGTCTTTAGTAACTATAGCAGGTAGACTTCTAAATGCTATAAGAACTAGGTCTATTTTTAGGCAGGTTTTAGGTTATTTTTATCCTATTCCTAGGCTGCCTCTAGTTAGGGATTATTTAAAAAGTAAGGCTATATATATATTAACTAAAATACCTAGAGACTAGTCGAGGACTAGATTATAATATTATAGCTATTAATAGCTATAAGGGTAAAAGGACTAGTCTAGCTGTTTTTTTCTCTCTAGACCTTAACCTAGCTTTGCAATAGTAGTTAAAAAAGCGTTATTATATTAGGGCTATTCCTAGTAAATAGCGCCTTTTTTAGTTATCGAGATGCTATAAGTTTGCAAAGAGTTATTATAGCCTTCTAAATAGCTTTAGCCTATTCTTATATAGTTTTTAATAGTAGAGAATCCTAAGTAATCCTTAGATATGCATTAAAAATAAGCAGGGTTAGAACTAATCTATCTAGGCTAGTAGTATTATTTATAGCTTTAACTGCTATCTAGAGAATAGAATCTTATCCTATTATTGCTCTAATTTTAGTGCTAAGAATCTTATATGCCTAGCGGAGGGGAGTATAGTATCTTTTAACCTTCCCTACGAACTAATACGCTTCTACTAGTACTTGCTAGCAAGTAATTCCTATTTATCTAGATTTATTCTAGAATTCCTTAGATAAAAAATTTATACCTATATTATATTAGAGCGAATCTAGGGGTCCTAAGTATATATCGATTTATATTATTCTTAAAGCTTCCTAGGTATTTTTAGTAGATATTAATTATAGGAATCGGGCGGCCTAAAAAAATATTATAGTATTAATAACGTAAAGAACTAGTTTTCTACTTAGGTATATAACGTTTATAATAATTTCGAAATTAAACTCTTTATTATTTTAAAGCGTAAACTTAAATTAGCTAAGTGCTTTGCTATATAACTAATAATATTAGCAGAACTTTAAAATGCTTTCGAGAGTAGTTATAGGTGTTTTATATCCGGCTCTAGATAGAAGTTAGTATAACTATTATACTATAGGGTATCTAAATTAGCAGTATATTATCCTAATTTTAGATTTAGTTAGGAATAAAATCGCAGCGTTTTCTAGTTAAAGGAAAAACTAAGGGTGCCCCTATTTATAAATAACTAGCAGTACTTTATCCTAGCTAATAAGCTTATTTATTATATTTCGGAAGAAAATCTTTAAGCAATCTATATCTACTAAAGAAAAAAGAAAAAGAGTAGGCAAAGTAAGAATATAAAAAGTAATATTGCTAAATAGAGTTTTAATAGTTATATTACTAAGTATAAGTATACTTTATCCTTTGCTAAATTTAATAGAATTCATGCTAGCAAATGCTTTATTAACTATAAAATATAGTATTATTTTCTATAAAGCTTTAACCTAATTTTATCTAGTAGTCGAAATCTATATAGTACTAGTATCGATTATAATTCCCTAAAAAGACTATTAGGAATATCGATTTTTAAGAAGGAATTATAAAGCTAGCATAGGTTCTATTATATTTAATTTTAGGTTATATCTAGTAAAAAGGTATATAAATACTAATATAGAAAGGAACTAAAAGGCTTTTTATTGCTTTAAAATATCCTCTAGGTTATTATTAATTATATACTATTCTTCGTTATATAACTTAAGTCCTTCGAATATAGTAATATAGGCTATAAAATCCTAAGGGCTATTATCTAAAAATTCGCAATATGCTATATATAAGGTCTTTGCCCGCTTTTATTCTTTAAGCGGGTATTTAGTTAACTAGTAACTAACTTTGCTATATATAAAGCACTTCCGAGTCTAATTCTTATTTAGTCTAAAATTAGACTAGACTCGGGTTATTCTTAAATTATCTACGGATTAATTTAGTTATTATTCTAATATCTGCGGTCTAGATAATAAATTACGCTTTATTATAATATTTATTTAGCTTTATTTTTTGCAATTAATATTTCTAAGGCGGATTATAAGTCTGCTTATAAGTTCTTAATATCTTTAGCTAGTTAGAATAACGTAAACTTAAGTTCTAGTACTCCTTAGTATATATTAATAATTATTATACGCAAAAGAGTATCTCTTTTATATCCCTTTCTAAGGGCTTATTAATATAACTCTAGTTTATCGAATAATTTCTAGAGAACCTTATATAGGGATAGTTCCGAATTTATCCTATAAATAGATTAAAATATAGTTAATATCTAGTTAGTAAAATAGTACGCGTAATTAATATCCGACTTAAAGTATTTCTTAAGTTAGTTATATTGCGTCTTAAAAGTATTATGCTACTTAATATAATCTATAAAGTATTATTATACGCAACTAGTCTAAATATAAGGGAAAATTAAATAAAAGTATTTAGGGGCAATTTTTAATAAAAAATAAATATTAAAAAATAAATAGATAATATTATTAAGCAAATTATATAGTTTTCCTATAAAGTTCTTTATCTTATCCTAGACTTTAGTAAATTTAGTTATAATATTATTATCGATAGGCAAGTTAGGAGTCGATTTTAGGGGTAACTTAGTATAAAATTTAAATAGGATTATTTTAGGCTTTTCCCGAATTTAGATTAAATTTAAAGCGATTTCCTATAGAGTTCTTATATTATTCTAGTTATATTCTAGAAAGGCTATATCCTTTATAAATAGGTTTTAAAATCGATATAATATTAGATATTAAGTTTATTATTAAAGAATATCCTTATCTATTATAGGTTTTATAAATAGAGTTATTTAGGGGTTTATTTAGGGGATAGGTAAAGGTTCTTTTTAATATAGTAGTAAAGGGTTCCGAATTAGTAGCGTTTGCCCTCTAGTTAGCGATTAGGATAGATTCGAATTCGGGGAGTTTTTAGTTAGAGGTTATTATATCCCCTATAAAAAGGCATAATAAGGCAGTTAAGTGCTTTTTTTAAATTACGCTTATTAGTATATTAAAAGCGGCTATTATTTAAGCTATTCCTAGTTTAGGATCCGTACGAAAAGGGGTTTTATTCTTGCGTTCCTAGGTCCTAGAAAGAATCCTCTGCCTCTAAGGAAACTTTTTAGCAATTTTATTACTCTAAGATCCGCTAATTCCTAGATATTTTTATCCTAGCTTTTAAAAGCATCCTAAAAATCCTTAAAGAGAAAAGTGCTAGAGCTCCTAGATAATTTTATAAAATATAAGATCTAGAGTTTAATATTAGTTAGATCTTAGTATAAATTCGGGATAGGTTTATCCTAGTTTTCGATTCGTTTAATTAAAGCATTTTTAGTCTTTTTTATAAGATCCTAGAGGTTAATCTATATAATCTCCTAAGCAAACTTAGTATTCTAGGGTTATTATTAATTACCTTCTATAGTAATTTCTGCTAATATCCTAGTTATTATTAATAAGAATTTATATTAATTTTATAGGTATTTTTATCTAGTATTAAGATAGGTTTCTAAGGGATTAAAACTATAGGCTATAGGAGTCTATTCCTCCTTAGTCTTAATATTACTCCTCTAAATAGTCGATATAGCTATAAATTCCTAGATAGTTAAAACCGCGAACTCTAGGAGTCTATTTATATTTAAGAGGTCTATTAGCTTTCTTAGCTTAGAAATAGGCAATCTAGTCTAGCTAATCTATATATTATTAGATATAGGACTTATATTAATAGCTAATAGTAATACTAATTAGTATAAGTAAGGCATTAATATATATTAGTATAATATAAGAGAGGACTCTGCTTAAGTTAGCTTAGGTTTTTAATCTATTAATATCTGCTTATATCTATCTTTCCCTTTTTCCTCTATTAGAGAGGAAGATAATATATATATAAATTCTTAAAAGTATCTAGGTTAAACTAGAGGTAATATATAATTATCTTAAACTCTATATAATCTAAATATATAGCCGCCCTTTTTCTCCTTTAAACTATTATTACTATAATCTTAGTATAAACTTATTATAATATTATATACTTATTATATTAAGTTTAGGGGTAATTTACTTCCTTTTCTATACTATTCTTATTATACTCCTATCTCCTATCTAAAAGGGCATAATACTTATGCGGAAAGGGGTAATATATACTATAATAGGGATAATATAGAATATCTATTAGAAAGGGGTTTACGTGTATTATAACTATAACTATTGCCGAGTTAGTTAGGAGAAAGGGGCTTATGCGGAAATAGGTTATTCCGCCTTCTATAGTTGTATTCCTAGTTCTAACAAATATATAGTATAAGTATTCTAAAAGTTATAAAAAGTAAAAATAAAAATAAAAAAATAATTAAAAGGGTTTTCTTAGAAAAAGAAATAAATCCTTCTAAGTATTTTAATTCTTATCCTAAATATTCTAAGTATAAGTTAAAGTCCTTAAAAAATTAAAACTATAAACTCTAGGAGTCTATTCCTTCCTAAGGATCTTATTATTATTTAAAGTCAATTTAGTTTTCTAAGCAGCTATTATACTATCTAGTACTATAAGAGATTAAAACCGCGAACTCTAGGAGTCTATTCCTTCCTAGGGTAAAGGTTATTTCCTAGCTTAAGTCTAGGCATTTATTTCTAAGCTAATCTATATTTTTATTAAATATAGGACTTATATTAATAGCTAATAGTAATACTAATTATTATAAATAGGGTATTAATATATATTAGTATAATATAAGAAAGGACTCTGCTTAAGTTAGCTTAGGTTTATAATCTATTACTATATGCTTATATTTTTATATATCTCCTCTTCTTTAAAGGAAAAGGCTAGCTAGACTTTATATATATAGTTCCCTAATCCTAATCCTCTTTTTCTGCTTTATTTTCCTAATCTCCTTATAATCTGCTTCTAATCTTAGGTTAAACTCGATCCGATTATGCTATAAGTACTAACTAAATATAGCCTTATTGCGTAATTAAATGCTTTATCTATATATACCTATCCCTAGTTATTTTCTTTAGGGGCAGGAATGCGTTAAAACGCGTAAACGATTTGTATTATATATAGTTATATTTATATAGTAATATATTAGGGTATTAGTAAAAGTAGTATATAAATAAGCTAGAGTTAGTCTAGAGATAGGGTATAAGGTATAGTAATAGCAGGACGGGCCTAAGAGGGTTAATCTAGTTATATTGCAATAAGGGGATAGGGTATTATTAAGGCGGCGAGTTAAGTAGCTAGAAAGGGGCTAGCTAGGAGCAAGGCGCTCTAAGCTTATTTAAGGAAACGCCTTATAGCCTTAGGGGTATTACTAATAATAGCAGCCTTAGCAGGCAGCCTAGTAGTATTTATACTGTAAATTTAGTTAAGTTCTTTTATAAATATAGCCTTGGAGTTAGTAAGGAGCGGTTGCTATAAATAGGTCCTTTAGGGCGTTAGGCAAGGGGAGGTTGTATTAGCTTAGGGCTTAGCAAACCTAATTAGTTAGCGTTTATAGTTAGCTTTTGCTCTATCCTACTTCTATATTACTATTAGGTATATCCTTAACTAAGATAAGTAGTTGCTATAGTATAAGATATAGTTATATAGTATCCTATTTTTGCCTGCTTTATAGTTAGTTTTATTTTTATATACTATTGCTCTATAAAGGCTATAGAGCTTAGCTAAAGTATAGACTTTAGCTATATATCTATACCTATAGTAGTTATAATATTATTAAAGTCATACTAAATCTTTATATAGTTTGCAAGTAAAAACTTATATATTAAAGGCAAAGCCTATATTATAAAGGCGGTTTATATCTTAAGTAGTCGCTAGGCCTATAAGGACTACTATTTTAGTAGTATCTTAATAGGCATAGAGAGCCCGAATCTTTAAAATAGAGACTTTATTAATATATTTAATTTCTTATATAAAGTGAGCCTTATCCGCTATAGCAGCTACGACTAGTATATTTTTAGTAATAACTATATATAATTATATAGCTATTATTGCTTCTTAACTAAATATATAGTAGATCTAACTAATATCTATAATAAAGTTAGCTGCAATTTTATTAAAAGTAACTACTATATCTCTGCTAGGAAAGCGCCTTATAGCAATATATAAAAAGGTAAAAAGGGTATTTTTAATAGCCTAGATAGTATTTCTCAGGGAATAGTTAACTATATTTTCGGGCGGGTTATTATTATTACAGCTAGGCATAACGAGTAAACGTGTATTAGGCACTATAAACGAATATTCTTAGATAAAGAGGAAAGAGAAGAAAACAGGCAAAAGAGAGCGGAGTCTATAGCTTTTTATACGGGCGCGGACTAGGGCAAGTTATATATTATAACCTCTTATAATAGCCCTGCACTATATAACTAGTGCTTCTATCGAGTTCTGCTACCTTTAGTCGGATTATATAATTACGCGTATAGATTAGGCAGAGGCGCGTAATATTACCCCCTGCTTAAGGCCTTAATATGCGTATTAAGGTTAGGAATATTATTGCTTATATATAGTATTACTTATAAAGGCCGCTATATTATTATTATTATTATTATTATAATCTATATTTATAGCAGTATTCTTAATCTAGTGCTCTAAATTAACTAGTAGTCTAGGTAAATCCGGATAGTAATTATAGTATAATTTTAATATATTTAGCACGTGCTAAAAGTTTCTCGCAAGGTACTATATCTTATTAGGATTATAGCCCTGCTAAGCAACTTAATACTATAGTTAGCAGCAGGCTCTAAATAAACGACTATAGAGAATACTTTTAACTTTCTACTTAAGCGTTCTATTAATAAGCTTAGGTTCGGGTAGTAGCTGCGTTTTATTAGGCATGAAGTCTTAGGCTGCCTTTTTTAGTTAGTCTGCGTAAAAAAAGTTAGTTATTTTATAGCTATCTAGTAGATCTAGTATATAGCTATAACCTTTTCCTATAGTTACTATAAAAGGTCTAGACTACTAAGCGTTAATTAGGGTAGTTATAGTAAAACTTTTATAGCTAAGGAAAACCTTGTTTTTAATAATAAAGTCGACCTTTTAACGCTTCTTATTAGCCTAATATTTCTATTACTACTATATAGCCTTGGATTAGTTATAAGCCTACTGCTATACCTTTGCTACTATAGCAATAAGATTAGCCGCGATAGCTGCTAGTATATTATCCAACGTATTAGTATAGGAGACAACTAGAGAGAGCAGGTTCTATATATTTTTACTAAAGGCAATAGTTAGTAAGGCTATACTAATAGATACGTACTATAAAGAATTATATATAAAGTTAAGTATAGGAAGGAAATTACTCTAATTATCCTAGTGCTTAGATACGTAAAACCGCAGCTTTTAGTTAAGGTACTAGTTTATAACTTCTATGCTCCCTTGCGTTTAAAGGTAGAGAGCGCTTCTATACTAATACTTTATACTAGTTATATAATTAATCTCTATAAGGAATACTAATATAAAAGGTCTAGTATTATCTATAATCTAAATAAAAAGGAGGCTAAAAAAGCAATATAGTAACTAAAAGTATTATCTAGGAAGGATTTTAGTAGTATTAGTCTTCCTACTAGGCAGTATAGTAATAATCCTACTAAGTTTGCAAATAAAGGTCTAAATATAGTTATATCCGTAGTAATCTTTTAGTATTATCTTACTATTATAAGCTACGTGCTTCTAAATAGTCGTTAGAATTAGTAAAGGGTAGAAAAGCCTAGGGGTTTTATTATAAGGGATCTTATTCTTTTAGCAGTTATAGCAGTTACAAATATATTAGCAATTATCCTGCTTTATACTAGACTAGTAATAATCCTGCTTAATAAGATTTAATAACTTATTCTAGCCTATATGCGCAAATATAGCAGGCTTATAAGTAGCGCGGATTAGTATAGTATAGAGGAACGTGCTATTAGCAGCTTTTTCCGGGATAATTAGCAGGGTGCTTTAGTAACTAAAGTTCTAAGCAGCGTTTTCCTTTTAGATTAGATTAACTAGGTCTGCTCTAGTTAAAGGGGTTACTATATAGATAGTTATAGAAGCTATAGTTAGGGAGTTAGTTAAGGATATATCAAATTTAAGTCTTTCTAGTAGGATTATACTAAATATACGCTCCTCTTTTTCTCTAGCTTTAATAGTAGGCAACTTAGCAGTTTTCTGTAATAAAATATTAGTAATTATATTTAAATAGCTAGGTGTAAAGGACTGGGTCTTTAACCCAGTTATGTCTATATAAGGGGATTATAGGTACGCGATAGGTAGACCCTCTAGCTTAGCTAGGATAGGATAGGCTCGTATTAGTATAGGCTTATTACTAATAGCCGACCTCGAGAGGTATATAGCTAGCTAGTAGGGAGCTTCTCTCCTTTCCTTTCTCTCTCTTCTTAGTAGTTCTATTTATTACTCCTTTTTAGTTCGACTTAGTATTATTTCTTCGTCGATTCCTTTATATTAAATAGAACTCCTTTCCGTTTACGACTATAATGCAGAAAGTATAACCTTAGAATGCTATTAAATTTTGCCTACCCCTAATATATTAGATTCCCGCTCTAGACTTCTAATATAGCTAGTATCTTTTTAGGCGAAGTTTGCTATTAATAGAGTTATAATTAGGGATAATTGCTCCTAGTTTTTTTATATTTATTTGCAATTTAGCACTTTTTAGCAAAGTTTCTTTCTATATATATTATGCATTAATAATTTTGCTAATTAGCCTAAATCCTTTCTAGTATATATTAATAATACTCTTAGCGAATTATATAAGGAGTAACGCGTAAGTCTTTTTTTAGTTACTTTATTATAGGAGATATTAGAATCCCTTAGCATATATATTATATAATAGGAATATATTCTCTTCGAGGCTAGATAGTAATACTAGTCTAACTATACTAAGATTATCCTATTAGCTTCTAGTCTTTATAAAGAGCCTAAGAAGCGACTAGATTAGGAGATAATATAGCCTATAATATATTTAGCTTTCGTATTACTCTTAAGGAGCTTCGATAGTATATTTAACTCTAAGGATATATCTTAGGTAATATTTAATCTTCTGCCTTATACTAAGGCTAACCTAATAGATATTAGTTCTATTAAATCTAGCGCCTCTAGCGCTCCCTAGCATAAGCATTGCTATAAATGCAACTAAGTCGGTTACTTCTAATATAACTATCCCTAGCTATGCATATAATCTTAGATTGCTAGGTTAATATTAGTTTCTAGGCTAGCAGAAAGAACTAGGGGTAAAGCAGAGATTTTTAACTAGGGCAATAAGGCGTAAGGGATTTATAGATTAGCTATAAGGGTTATAGTCTAGGATAGGCTAGGTAATTAGTTATATATATCCCGCCTTTATTTTATATGCGTTAATTTATTATTAGCATATAGGGCAGGGCAGGGCAGTACGTACTATTGCTAATCGCGCTAGGCTAGGAAAATAACCCTTATAACTAGGCAATAAAGCATATACTTAAGGCTAGGTTAGTTAATACTATAAAAGGCCCCTCTAGGGCTACCCTGCTCTAATAGGACCCTTTTAAAGCATATGCTAGTTATATAGGATTTTTTCTATTACTAGTTAGGTAGCTGCCTTCCTGCCTTAATATAGGCAATATAACTCCGTATCTTATAGACTCCCCTTTTCTAAGAGGGACTAGCTAGTAGTTAGCCGCTTATAGCAGGCCTTTGCGGTTTATATATAGCTTTACGCTAGCATAACGCATAGCTATTATAGCGTTTACTGCATAGTATTAACTAGCTTACGCTTCTTATCTCCTCTAGGGATAAAGGGTATATAAAGGACTAGGTTTTTAACCTAGTTATATCTATATAGGGGGATTATAGGTACGCGATAAGTAGACCCTCTAGCTTAGCTAGGATAGGATAGGCTCGTATTAGTACGGGCTTATTACTAATAGCCGACCTCGAGAGGTATATAGCTAGCTAGCGGGGAGCTTTTCTCCTTTCCTTTCTCTCTCTTCTTAGTAGTTCTATTTATTACTCCTTTTTAGTTCGACTTAGTATTGTCTCTTCGTCGATTCCTTTACACTAGGGCAGTATAAAAAACGTATATTAAATTAAGCTAAAAAGTCAGACTATTATACCTATTATATAGAAAGGAGCCTTTTTATTGCAAAATATACTAAAGCTTTATAAGCTATAATAATATTAAACTTTTAACTAAGGAGTTCCGAGTAAAAGTGCTTAAGGCTCTAGATTACTATAAGAAATTCGCAGTCCTAGATTAAGTAGGCGTGCTTAGCTAGGATTATTATTTTAGGTAAAAACCTAGTTAGCTTCTAGGTTAAATCGTTAGGCTGCTATTACTATAGAACTCTAGTAGTAGTATTATAGGATATATTAGTCTTAAAGCGGGTTAGCAATTTGGGTTAGAAGAAGGCTAGGACTAGGGCCTTTATAGCAAGCTTTTTTATCTAAGCAAAAGTATTACGCTATTTAGGTCTAAGGGAAAAGTCGCTATCTTTTTTTAATAAACGGTTTAAAAGTTAAGTAGTCTTACTTATATAGTAATAGAAAATCTAGATAAAGTTATAAAAGCTAAGGAAGGAATATATAGCCTTTTTATTATAAAGGTCCTCGAATTTCTAGTCGATAATTGCTTAAATCTTATAGGGATTAACGCTAATTCCTATACTTGCGTAAAGCATAACTCTAAAATAGTTAACTTTTATAATATTAAACTAGGACTTCTTAATATCTCCTTATAGATTTGCTTAGTAAAAGCGCTAGATAACTTTATAGTATTCTTCCTAGTAAGCCTTTTCTTTATTATTATCTGTAAGAGTATATATAAAAATACAGCTATAAAAGCTTAATAAAAAATAAAATAGGTACTTTTATAAGACAAGACCTGAACTATATTTTAGCCCCTTTAAAACGCTTTAATATGCATATCTTTTTACCTTAAACGGATAAGAAATAAGCTTATAATTAGACTTGAAACATATACTATAAATACAGCCTAATCCGTACCCACACCCCCCTGAGCACAGCGCTTACAGCGGGGTAGGGTACGTACCTACAGGGGCCATAGCGGGCGCGTTATAGCGGTTATAGCGGGTGTTATAGGGTCAGATCGATCAGATCGATCGGATCGATACGTATAAGTCTTCCTCCAAATCGCCAATCTTCTAAGTCAAATATCTAAAGAAGGAAAATACCTAAAAATAAGGGGGAAGTAGTAACGTAAAGGTACGTTAGAGTACTATAAGTAGGAACTTTAAAGTATCTCGAGAAGTACCTTTATTTCTGAGAATTTGTCTATAAAAGAAGGAGGGTTTTCCTACCTACTTAGAAGAATTATTAGCATTAGCTTTTCTCACCTTCTTAATAAAAACACCTCTCCTGCCTCTAATTCTTCTTTAATTGCCTCTTTCAGACTATTACATAATTCCTCTTCTTCTTCTCTATTACGTAATTACCTTCCCGATTTGTTAACTCTTTATCCACTGCTTATATAACCTTTTAAGGTTATAAGCCCGGGTTCAGCTCTCTGACTCGGGATACCTTTATACTTTTAACCTCTTTTTTACCGCCTTTCTCTTTACCTTTTGCCCTACAAATTACCTTATTCGGACCCTTTTTTCTAACGCTTTTTAGCAATTAGACCTACTTTTTTTAAAAAAATTCCTCTTTTAGCTATAATAGGCAACGACTAGAAATACTCTTTTGCTAAGCTTTTAGGCTCGGGCAACTATACCTATTAGGCACTGCGAATAGATTCCCTTCTAATTAGGGAGAAATTACAGGGGGCCTTAGGCTCTATAGCCTATAATAAATCAGAGGATACTTTAGCCCTTATAAGGCTTTAGCTAGAAGACAGGCCCCTGACCTAGATAATACACCTATGCTCTGCAAAAGAGGCCTAGGATAAACTCAAGGACCTTTATAACCCCGTTTCGTTTATAAGCAACTTTCTTTTAACTAAGGAATTGCTAGAGATAGGCAGGGCTACGCCCTATAATATAGAGGACTACCTAAATTGCTATAAGGCAATATAGGAAGAGCTAAAAGCTAGGGAGATAATAATCCCTAAAATAGTCCTTATAATATAGGTCCTAAATAACCTCTTAGAGCCCTTTAAAGGCTTTATAACGCATATAACGCAGGACCTATAGAATAATAAGGGTATATATAACCTAGGGAAGCTCTTTGCTAGCATATTAGACAAGGCAAAGCGCTATAAGTCTAATAACCTAGAAGGGGAAAAAGCCTTCTATACCCCTATAAAGAAGCCCTAAAAGAAGGCTAAAAAGGCGTTAAAATATGCCTACTATAAACTGCCTAGGCACTTTAATAAGGACTGCTTCTTCCTGCACCTGGAAAAAGCACTAAAAGGCTTTAAGGCTAAGGATAATAAGATAATAAAAAAGCCTATAAAGCAGGGCTTTTAGAAGAGTTAAGGGACTTTTAGTTCCTCCGGTATAAAAGCTTTAGAAGGAGATAATGCTAAAAAGCTATTTATAACGACCGATATTAATATAGCCCCTATAAAAATTAATATACCAGACCTTCCTTCCGCCCCTATGCTTAGAGGAGTTAAAATAGACTCTAAATAAGAAAATTTAGAACTAGAGGTATGCTATAATATAACACATAACGCTATAAATAACTCTAATAATTTAATAGGAGCTCTAAAAGACTTATATAGTGCTATATAATATATAATAAAATAATAGTCTTTATATATAGATAGCTCTTTAGATACTGCAAAATATATATACTTTATATATAATACTGCTGCTATAAGGCATATAGTAGCAGATAAAAATTTACTATCTAATTATAAAAATATAAATACTAGAGTTAACTAGGGAAAAGCATTTTATATAAACATTTATAGGTCTAGGGACGTTATTTTTAAGTTTCCTACCCTAGATAAGAAATCTATACTAAAAAACTGCTTATTTATACCTAAATTAGGTATAAATATAATAAATTAGTCCTATCTTAAGAACGTTATTACTATAATAAAAGATAATACCCTTTTTTTGCATAATCCTTTATATAAACCTTTTATTTAGGCTATAATAAAGGGAGGATTATACTATATACCTCTCTCTATATAAATAGGTAAAAAGGTCAGATTTCATATACCTAATAATATTATAAATAACATAATATATAATACTATTTTAGAAATTAAGCAAATTAAAAACTAGGATAAAAAAAAACTCGACTTGCGCTTAACCCTAGCGCGACTCCAGCATCGAGAGGATACAATATATAGTAGGAACTCTAAAGCAACTCCCGCTGCTTAGTAGCTATAGTAATCCTAGCCTAGGATTATAGTAGCTAGGGGCAAGGCAGCATATCGAGAGGCTATACTCCTTTAAAACCCCTTTTTTAGCGCTAGTATACTATAATATAAATATACTTACTTACTAATTAAGAATTATTAAATATACTAAATAGTATTACTCTAGTCCTTTTTAATACTATTAAGTAGACTATATATAATAACTTAGTAGGACTTATCCTTCTCAATATAATAGAACGCATCTAGGCTATAGTATAAGAATTTAGCAAAATAAAGCTTTATTCTAGACTTTCTCTACCTATTAATAATATTAAGGCTACTATTAAGAAGATAATTATTAACTTACTCTAGTAATACTTGCTATAGACTTTAACTAATACTCTAACTAGATCTAACCTTATTTAGGCCTAGGTTACTAGCGCTCTAGCGTTAATAGTTAACTCTAATATAGAGAAGCAAATCCTACCCTAATATAAAAGAGAGATTATAATATATAATAATAACCTGCTTAAAAATATAGTTAACTAAACCCTAAAAAATACTATTTAGGCTATTAATAATATCCTTTATACTTTTTTATATATTACTATAAGATACCTCCTTAGCAGAGATATAGTAGTTACTTTTAATAGACTTATAGCTAACTTTATTATAAATATTAGTTAAATCTACTGCGTTTTTAGTTATAAAGCAATAATAGCTATATAATAATATATAGTTCTTGCTAAGGGTATTCTAGTTATAGCTGCTATAGCGGACTAAGCTAATTTTATATAAGAAATTAAATATATTAATAAAGTTTCTATCTTAAAGATTAGGGCTCTCTACGCCTATCCTAATACTACTAAAATAGCAGTCCTTATAAGTTTAGCGTCTACCTAAGATATAAACCGCCTTTATAATATAGGCCTTGCCTTTAATATATAAGTTTTTACTTATAAACTATATAAAGATTTAGTATAACTTTAATAATATTATAACTGCTATAAGTATAGCTATATAGCTAAAGTCTATATTTTAGCTAAGCTTTATAGCCTTTATAAAGCAATAGTATATAAGAATAAGACTAATTATAGGGCAAGCAAGAATAGGATTCTATATAACTATATCTTATACTATAGAGACTACTTATCTTAGTTAAGGATATACTTAATAGTAATATAGAGATAAGATAGGGCAAAAGCTAACTATAAGTAATAACTAGTAAGGTTTACTAAGCCCTAAGCTAATATAACTTCCCTTTGCCTAATATCCTAAGGGACCTGCTTATAGTAACTGCTTCCTACTAACTCCTAGGCTATACCTATAAAAAAACTCGACTAGACTTAAAGTATAAATACTGCTAGGCCGCCTACTAAGGCTGCTATTATTAGTAATACCCCTAAGGCTATAAAACGTTTCCTTAAATAAGCCTAGAGCGCCTTGCTCCCTACTAGTTTATCTTAAGCTACTTAATAGGCCGCCCTAATAATACCCTATCCTTTTATTATAATATAACTAAATTAGCCCTTTTAGGCTTATTCTGCTATAGCTATACCTTATACCCTATCTCTAGACTAACTTTAGCTTATTTATATACTACTTTTACTAATGCCTTAATATATTGCTAACTCGCCCCTTCCTAGCTAATATAATTAATATATATAAAGGCCCTTTATTAGAATATTAATAAGTATTACGATTTTACCTGCCTAGTATTTTGCAATAAGCATAACTATAATATTATTATACTATAAGAAGTTATTACTAAGCCTAGACTTCCTCCTCTACTCCTAGGAGCCTCTCT
Source organism: Ophiocordyceps polyrhachis-furcata BCC 54312 (assembly GCA_001633055.2). NCBI lineage: Eukaryota > Fungi > Ascomycota > Sordariomycetes > Hypocreales > Ophiocordycipitaceae > Ophiocordyceps > Ophiocordyceps polyrhachis-furcata. Next base: position 2,262,345 of record LKCN02000011.1, on the reverse strand, counting down.
ATACCGATTTATCTATACATTTAAATAAAACGCGCTCTATATTTATAAAGTTTATAGTCCTAATATATAGAGCTCTAAAGCAGGGGAAGACTAGGCTAGTATTACTTTTACTAATAGCCTTTAGATTTTTTCTATATATACTTTACTAAATGCATTCTAACCCTATATAAATAATATACTATTTACCCTTATATTTTTGCTATATTAAGTCCTTATTAGCAATTTTAATATATACTACCCCTTATAGAATAAATATAAACGCTATAGCTTATATATAGCTAACCTCCTAGCTTATATATAACGACTCTAGCTTTATCTCCTTACTCTAAAAAAGGAGTATATAAGGATTTTCTAAGGCTATTAAAATAGTACTTTAGACCTTATATAAGCAACTACTAATACTTATGCTACTTTCCTTAGCCTAGACCCTAACCTATAGGTTTTAATTATATCCCTTAGGTTATTAGTATTAGCGCTTAAACCGACTTTATATAGCTAGAACCTAGACTTTAATAGCAATAGACTAACCTAGAAGCAGTCTTCTAGGAGGCTAAAGCCTATATTAGCCCTATACTATAATAGCTTACCTTGCTAGACTAGATTAATACTGCTCTAAATACCCTTTACTCTAAACTTAATAATATTATTTAGCAGATAGTCCTATTTATTGCGCTAAAGCTTAGTAGAGGCAATTAATAGTTTATGCTAAGGGTTGCCTCTGCTACTAAGATAGCTAAAAAAGCATAATATAGATTTTAACTTATATGCATAAATTAAGACTAAGGCAAGCTATAAAATATAATAAAAGCCTAGAAAAAGGCTATTTTTAAGGCAAAAAAAGCCTATTAATATTCCTTTCTTACTTAACTACTTCCTTTTTTTTAAAACTATAGTCTATCGAGAAATAGGCTAGATACTAAAGCAGACTTACTCCTAATCCTATCTATATTCCCCTTTTTACTAATATAATAGGAAATCGGACTATTTTTTTCGAAAATAAGGCTATAGTCCTTAGCCTTAAATTCTTCCCTCCTATCTATTCCCTCCCTTAATAGGAAAATAAGCAGCTAAAACCTAGGTTCTATATACTATAAAGCATCTTACTATTAGATATCTATACTATATTATCCTATATACTATTTTAGAAAGCAATAGAGGATAATAGTATCCTAGTAGGGTTTTTTAAAATATACTCCTATTTATTAATAAACTAGCTAGCTATTTTTTTCTAAGTATATATTATAATTAAATACTTTCCTTACTAACTTTAGCATGCTATTATTATTATACTTTGCAAGCAAGGCAAGCGATTAAAAGTATATAAGCAGGCAGTAAAGTATTGCCCTATTTTACTTTTATACTACTTTAGTAAAATCCTAAAGGCTATTATTAGCTAATTTATTACTACTATAGTAGAGGATAATAACTTGCTCCTAAAAAAGTAAATAAGTAATAAGTATAACTGCTTTACTAAAGTCGCTATTATAATAGTTATAGAACTTATTTAGGCTATATAAGCACGCAAAGGAGTAGCTTCCTTCCTTTAGCTTAATATTAAAAAGGCATTTAATATAGTTAGGACGCTAAATTAATAGCAGAGGTCGAATACCTAGGCTTCCTAATATAGATCTAGTCCTTCCTCCTTAGCTATTTTACTAACTGCTCCTCCTTTTTCTGCTTTAATAGTTATACCTCCTGCCCTATTCCTATCTATACTAGAGTTCCTTAAGGATTACTTTTATCTACGATTCTCTTTATCCTCTATATAACGCTTTTCTATTGCTATTTAGAAATCGTTAAAAGTATTACTATTATTAGGTTTGCTAATAATACTAACCTTTTTATTATTAGCCTAGATACTAGCTTTATAACCTGCTGCCTATAGTTAGTATAGTAGGTCTATAAGGAATAGGTAATAGATTATAGTATAAAATTTAGACTAAATAAGAGTAAACTTATATATTTTTTTTAACGCAAATAAAATAGAAATACTCTTATTTACTTAGGATAATATATTATATACCCTATTTTAAAGGCCTAGCTTTTTAGTATCTAAGTATACTACTGCTTTTAGTAAAAAGCTTACTTAAAAGCTATTTATAATAAGCTTAAAAGATAAAACCTTGCCCTTACTTCCCTTACTGCTTCTACCTAGGGGTATTCCTTTAACTATACGCAAAAAGTCTATACTAAGGTTATCTGCTTTTTTATTAGTTATACTATAGTAGTATTTTACTAACCTATTAGATAAAATTAAAACCCTACTAGTATAGCTAAATTACTTACTATAGAATAATCTACCTACCTCTATACTATCTCTAGCGTATATAGAGCTATACCTATCTACTATTTTAAGACTAAAACCTAGACCCTGCCTATTAACCTATACCTTATTTAGAGGAAACTTAATACTTTTGCTTAATTCGATTACTAAGGGATACTTAATAAGATCTAGACTATATCTAGAGCAGTCTTATACTACTTTCTCCGCTTTCCCTAGTGCAAACCTAAGTACTATAAATATAGTAGACCCCTTTTCTAAGAATGCCTTATATAAGTCTAGGCATAGTTAGGCTAGGCTAATATTCCCCTTTTTAAGACTATAGCTAGATTACTTATTAATAAATAGTTATAATAATAGGATAAAAAGGAAACCCTTTACTAATTTTAATACTATTAGACTATATACCCCTTTAGTACCCTATCCTGCTTTAACTAACTTATAGCACTAGATAAATATTATAATACGCCTAAATATATAAGCACTATAATTACCTAACTTTATATAGGGAAGATTAGACTATACGCTTTCCTCTTCTAGCGTAATATCCTAGATATTATTACTCCCCTTTGCCCCTATAGTAATAAGCCTAAAACTATATATTATATTCTTCTTAAATGCTAACTATATACTACTGCCTATAATTTATTACTATAGTATTTTTATAATAATTTTGACTTATGTATTAAGCTATAATATTATAGATTTGCAGTAACCCTAGCTAAATAAATGCTATAATACGGAAGACTATACTAGTTCGACCTTGCTAATAGACTCTACTAACCTCCCTCTACTCTGCTATAAGGGCAAAAGTTTAACTACTAATATATAAGCATTTATCTAACTTTTTAACCTTTTAATTTACTATCTTAGATATATTAATCTATTCTAATATAACCCTTACCTTTACCTCTTTTTACTTACTACCTTTCCCCTATTTATTTAAGTCTTACTAAGCTTATTATCTAACCTAATATAAAGCACTATATAATAAGACTATTTATATAAACCTATTTATACTCTAAAAAGAGTTAATACCTAGCTTATTAGTATTACTAGTAATATAGCAAGAATAAATATAGTTATATAATTAGTTATAAGCGTTTATAGTATAGCTTATCTTACTATAGCTTGCTAAATAGCCTATTATACTTTAAAAGGCAGCTTTTTGCTTAGACTATAACCCCTAGCTGCTTAATATTTAGCTAAGTATCTGCCCGCCTCTTTGCCTTTTAGACTATATACGACTAAGTTAGGGAGAGCTATTAACTTGCTAATATTATACTACTCTTTAAATATCGACTTTACCTTAGGCATAGTTAAAGCAGGGGAAATAATTAATATAATAAGAGCAGTTATAGCAGGATAAATAATAAGAGCTATAGGAGCTATAGGAGCTATAGGAGTATTATAGCTATAAAATAATTTAGCTAGTATTTTACTAGGGTAAGTTAGTGCTTTGCTTAATACTATACTATTAACTAGCTTAATTTTATTTTTATTATTATTATCCTTAGCGCTATTATTAATATTTATTAGCTCTTTTTTAGTACTTAGCTAGAAAAATACCTTAGGCTGCTTTAAAAGGGTAGCTGCTACTAGAGCTATAAAAAGAATACTCTTTATTACTGCTTATACCTCTGCCTTACTCTTGCCTTTTTTAATAAAAAAGGGCAATAGCTCTATAGCAACTTGCTTAGCAATGCCTGCTTTAATAATATCTTTAAATAACTTTTTCTTTATATTAAAAGGAGGATTTATAATTCTAGCTAGCTAATTAATAATAGGCTAAGGCTAAGCTATAGGCTTTTTTTTAAAAATAGTAATAATTTTATCTAGCTGCTCTATTATTTTGCTTAGGAGATTATTAGTTTTTATAATAGCTACTAGAGTAGTATTATTAGTAACCTAGTTTAAGCGTAAGTTAAATAGGCCTTTAAAAAAGAGATAGTATTTATTTACTACTTAGTACGCTTTTAGCTATAATATATCTTAAATCTTATCTAACTTAGTAATAGTTAGCTTCCTGCCTAATAACTCCTCCTGCTCTTTGCGTATTTGCTAGTAGTTATAGAGCTTCTTAGTATTATAGGCAAGCTCTAAATATACTTGCCTAACTATTAATAAATACTTCCTATCTTAACCCCTATATTATACTAACTTAATAATACTAAATATTAGTCCTTATATAGTAAATATATACCTATATAGTTACTATTGCTTAATATTAGCTTAGCTAATACTAGTTAATACTTTAACTACTTATAAGCCTAATCCTAATAGCTTTTAAATAATACGCAGCTATATATTATATATATATATAATATATACTTATTATATAGCACTTTCTGCTTATTTCCCTAGTTTATATCTTAGCCTATCTTATATATAATAATAGTTCGAGGTAATAAGTAATAGTTTATAGAGTAAGGTATAATATAATTAATAAATTTATACCCTGCTACTAAGTAACTATATATCTAGCTAATCTATACTATGCTTTATTATATAGAAGTACCCTTATACTAATATAACTAGATATACTCTTATACTTTTAGCTAGAAATACCCTTATACTTCTATAGCCTGCTAATATATTAAATATACGCACCCCTTTTACTTACCTCTACTATAGCCTATAGGACTAGGACTCGTCCTGCTTATAGCACTTCGATATACGACTATTTCCTCGCCTTTTTAGGCACGCTGCCCTTTAAAAAGACTAGTTTTCCCCTGGGTATAGCCTGGTTTTTCTAGCCTGATTTTACCCTATATGTTTCCTAGATACCTGCTATAGGTCCCTAGCGTAAGAATAAATAAATAAATAAATAAATACTATTTTAGATAGAAAACAAAGGAATAAGGATAAGATAGATATATACCTTTAGCATTTTCGCCTAGGATATCTATCCTTACGTTCTTTAATAAAGACAATAAAACGTTATAATAATAAAGCTATTATTAGTAAAGAAGATAAAAATAAGGTTATCTATTATAAAATATATATAAAGGCAAAAGCTACGAATAAAATAAATAAAAAAGCCGTTAAAAAAGACTATAAATACCTTAATAAAATCGTTCTAGATATCTAGGGACCTATAAATACTCTTATATATAACAAATATAAGTACTTTATTACGTTTATAGATATATATAGTAGGGAACTATATATATATCTCTTAAAAGAGAAATCCAAAGCATATAATAAATTTCTAAAGGTAAAATCCTTATTAGAAAATAATATAGATAAAATAACTATTAAAGAAGTCTTTTTAGATAATGCTAAGAAATTTATATACCCTATAAGGGATTACTAT
>LKCN02000011.1:2231425-2251932 GCA_001633055.2 Ophiocordyceps polyrhachis-furcata BCC 54312 | reverse complement strand
CGTCAACTTTTCATCCACTGCTTGTATAACCTTTTGATTTACAAGGGATAATATACGGAATAATAAAATACAAATATACTATATAAGGTCTGAAGATAATATAGCTGATATATTTACTAAAGAGCTAGAAGCTAGTAAATTTTATAAATTCCGACGCCTTTTATTAGGCTAATAACTATTTCTTATTATAGTAGAGGTTTTTTAAGTCTTTATAAAGCTTTCAGACTTTTCCTCTATATAAATCTGGTATTTTTTCCTTATATAAGGTTTTACTAGAATATATATATATATATAAACTTAAGTATTTTATCCTTACTAAAGGTTTTTTACTAAGCATAACTAGTATTTTTCCTACTTAAAGGTTTTTTACTAGGAAATAATATTACAGATATGTAATATTTTTATTGCCTAGGATAATAATATATCTAATCTATAAGGATAAGTTATTATTATTCGCAAGTAATCTATCCGTAAAAATAAATAATTTAAGTGCTAAAATATTAAAGGGGATATATATTAATCCGCGCTACTAATTATCCTTTTGCTATTATAGCCTTTTATTAATCTTCTAGCAGTCTTCCTTAGTAGGTTAGTATTACTAGGTAGTAATAGATAGGTTAAACGCAGCCTTTAGTTAGCAAACGGACGCAATATAGCCTCCTTGCGTACGCTATTTAAGGTAGCTTTAAGCAAAATTAGGCTAGGAATAATTAATAACTTTAATCTTAGCAGCGTAGCCTTTTTATCGAATCGCTAGCGAATTCGATATAAGATATAGCTATAAACTATTAAAATCTATTATGCTTCTAGGGGTTAAGTTTACTCGGGGTTTTAAGCAAATTTAGGCGGAATTTAGCTTAGCCTCTTTCTATTTATAGAAAGAATTAGTGCTAAGAATAATTATATTATTAATTTATATCCTAATAAGACTAAAATAAATACGGCTAGAATATAATAGGAAAAGGCAGTTATTAAATATAAAGGGTTATATATAAAGTCGTTAAATATAATGCTTAAAATAGGTCTAGAACTAATAAATACTAGACTTAGCAATACTATATAACGGCTTAATAACTCAGATAATCGTCTAAAAAGGATACTTATCCTATAGTTCCTTTAGAAGGCTAGCAAGTATTATTTATTCTAGTATTAATTATAATTATAGATAAGCCTAAGTAATATTGCAAAGGCATAACTTTATCCCCTAAGCAATATATAATAGGGCTAGAGCTAAAAGCAATCGTTAGCTAACTCTTTAGATTATAGGAGATTAGGTTAGGATCTCCTTTTTTCTATTATTATTATATCCTATAATAATTAGTCGTGATTTTTTATACGGGTAATTAGTTATTTTATCCTTAATTTCGTAGATAAGTCTAGTATAGAAAATCCGAACTCCTTTATACTAGGCGGGATTAAACTATTTAAAAGAGAAAATACCTTAGCCTATAAAGTCTATAATCTCCTTTTAGTCTAATGCTTTAAATAGGGGTCTAGGGGTTATAATCCTGCCTTCTGCGCGAAAATAAAGAAAAAGCGCAAAATCGTCCTATTTTTTCTTAAATATAAATTAGGTCGAGGTCTTTAGTAACTATAGCAAGTAGACTTCTAAACGCTATAAGAACTAGGTCTATTTTTAGGCAGGTTTCGGGTTATTTTTATCCTATTCCTAAGCAGCCTTTAGTTAGGGATTATTTAAAAAGTAAGGCTATATATATATTAACCGAAATACCTAGAGACTAATCGAGGACTAGATTATAATATTATAGCTATCGATAGCCTTAAGGGTAAAAGGACTAGTCTAGCCGTCCTTTTCTCTCTAGACCTTAACCTAGCTTTGCAATAGTAGTTAAAAAAGTATTATTATATTAGGGCTATTCCTAGTAAATAGCGCCTTTTTTAGTTATTAAAATGCTATAAGTTTGCAAAGAGTTATTATAGCTTTCTAAACGGCTTTAGCCTATTCTTATATAGTTTTTAATAGTAGAGAATCCTAAGTAATCCTTAAATATACACTAAAAATAAGCAGGGTTAGAACTAATCTATCCGGGCTAGCAGTATTATTTATAGCTTTAACTGCTATCTAGAGAATAGAATCTTATCCTATTATTACCCCGATTTTAATGCTAAGGATCTTATATACCTAGCAAAAAGGAGTATAGTATCTTTTAACCTTCCCTATAGACTAATACGCTTTTACTAGTACTTGCTAGCAGGTAATTCCTATTTATCTAGATTCGTTCTAGAATTCCTTAAATAAAAAATTCGTGCCTATATTATATTATAGCGAATCTAGGGGTCCTAAGTACGTATCGATCTATATTATTCTTAAAGCTTCCTAGGTATTTTTAGTAAATATTAATCGCAGGAATTAAGCGGCTTAAAAAGATATTATAGTATTAATAATATAAAGAACTAGTTTTCTACTTAGGTATATAATATCTATAATAATTTCGAAATTAAACTCTTTATTATTATAAAGCGTAAACTTAAATTAGCTAGGTGCCTTGCTATATAACTAATAATATTAGTAGAACTTCGAAATACTTTCGAGAGTAGTTATAGGTATTTTATATCCGGCTCTAGATAAAAGTTAGTATAACTATTATACTATAGGGTATCTAAATTAGTAATAGATTATCCTAATTTCGGATTTAGTTAGGAATAAAATCGTAGCGTTTTCTAGTTAAAGGAAGAACTAAGGGTGCCCTTATTTGCAAATAACTAGTAGTACTTTATCCTAGCTAATAAGCTCGTTTATTATATTTCGGAAGAAAATCTTTAAGCAATTTATATCTGCTAAAGAAAGAAGAAAAAGGGTAAGCGAAATAAAAACGTAAAAAGTAATATTATTAAATAGAGTTTTAATAGTTATATTACTAAGTATAAGTATATTTTATCCTTTGCTAAATTTAATAGAATTTATATTAGTAAATGCTTTATTAACTATAAAATATAGTATTATTTTCTATAAAGCTTTAACCTAATTTCGTCTAGTAGTCGAAATCTATATAGTACTAGTATCGATTATAATTCCCTAAAAAGACTATTAGGAATATCGATCTTCGAGAAGGAATTATAACGCTAGTATAAGTTCCGTTATATCTAATTTCGGGTTATATCTAGTAAAAAAGTGCATAAATACTAACGTAAAAAGGAACTAAGAAGCTTCTTATTGCTTTAAAATATCCTCTAGATTATCGTTAATTATATACTATTCTTCGTTATATAACTTAAGTCCTTTAAATATAGTAATATAGGCCGCGAAGTCCTAAGGGCTATTATCTAAAAATTTATAGTATATTATATATAAGGTTTTTGCCTGCTTTTATTCTTTAGGCAGGTATTTAGTTAACTAGTAACTAACCTTGCTATATATAAAGCACTTCCGAGTCTAATTCTTATTTAATCTAAAATTAGATTAGACTTAGGTTATTCTCGAATTATTTTTAGATCGATTTTAGGTATTATTCTAATATCTATAGTCTAGATAATAAATTGCGCTTTATTATAATATCTATTTAGCTTTATTCTTTATAATCGATATTTCTAGAGCGGATTGCAAGTCTGCTTATAAGTTCTCGATATTTTTAGCTAGTTAGAATAACGCAAACTTAAGTTCTAGTACTCCTTAGCATATATTAATAATTATTATACGCAAGGGAGTATCTCTTTTATATCCCTTTCTAAGGGCTTATTAATATAACTCTAGTTTATCGAATAATTTCTAGAGAACCTTATATAGGGATAGTTCCAAATTTGTCCTACGAATAGATTAAAATATAGTTAATATCTAGTTAGTAAAGTAATATATATAATTAATATCTAACTTAAAGTATTTCTTAAGTTAGTTATATTATATTTTAAAAGTATTATACTACTTAATATAATCTATAAAGTATTATTATACGCGATTAGTCTAAATATAAGGGAAAATTAAATAAAAGTATCTAGGGGTAATCTTTAATAAAAAATAAACGTTAAAAAATAAATAGATAATATTATTAAGCAAATTATATAGTTTTCCTATAAAGTTCTTTAATTTATCCTAGACTTTAGTAAATTTAGTTATAATATTATTATTAATAGGCAAGTTAGGAGTCGATTTCGAGGGTAACTTAGTATAAAATTTAAATAGGATTATTTTAGGCTTTTCCTAAATTTAAGTTAAATTCGAAGCAATTTCCTATAGAGTTCTTATATTATTCTAGTTATATTCTAGAAAGGCTATATTCTATATAGGTAGGTTTTAAAATTAATATAATATTAGATATTAAGTTCGTCCTTAGGGAATATCTTTATCTATTATAAGTTCTATAGATAGAGTTATTTAGGGGTTTATTTAAAAAATAGGTAAAGGTTCTTTTTAATATAGTAGTAAAGGGTTCTAAATTAGTAGTATTCGCCCTCTAGTTAGCAATTAGGATAGATTCGAATCTAGGGAGTTTCTAGTTAGAGGTTATTATATCCCCTATAAAAGGGTATAGTAAAGCAGTTAGGTGCTTTCTTTAAATTACGCCTATTAGTATATTAAAAGCAGCTATTATTTAAGCTATTCCTAGTTTAGAATCCGTATAAAAAGGGGTCCTATTCTTGCGTTCCTAGGTCCTAGAAAAAATCTTCTGCTTTTAAGGAAACTTTTTAGCAATTTCGTTACTCTAGGATCCGCTAATTCCTAGATATTTTTATCCTAGCTTTTTAAAGCATTTTAAAAATCCTTAAGGAGAAAAGTACTAGAGCTCTTAGATAATTTTATAAAATATAAGATCTAGAGTTTAATATTAGTTAGATCTTAGTATAAATTTAGGATAAGTTTATCCTAGTTTTTAATTTATTTAATTAAGGCATTTTTAGTTTTTCTTATAAGATCCTAGAGGTTAATCTATATAATCTCCTAAGCAAACTTAGTATTCTAGGGTTATTATTAATTACCTTCTATAATAATTTCTGCTAATATCCTAGTTATTATTAATAAAAATTTATATTAATTTTATAGGTATTTTTATTTAATATTAAGATAGGTTTTTAAGGGATTAAAACTATAGGCTATAGGAGTCTATTCCTCCTTAGTCTCGATATTGCTCCTCTAAATAGTTAATATAGCTGCAAGTTCCTAAATAGTTAAAACCGCGAACTCTAGGAGTCTATTTATATTTAAAAAGTCTATTAGCTTTCTTAGCTTAGAAATAAGCAACCTAGTCTAGCTAATCTATATATTATTAGATATAGGACTATAAGGGTCTGGCCTAGTACTGCTGCAGAATAGCGACCTAAATAGTAATAATAAAGATAAAGAAAAAGAAAGGAAAAATATAATATATAGTAAGGAGGTAGGGCTATATGCGTACGGCCCGCATGCATAGATAAGTTATCCTCGCGTAGTATAATAAGATCTAGGCAAAGCCCGGATCCTTTATATACCCTCCTAGCTATAGTTACCCCTACTTAATATAGAAGGGCGGAAAAAATAAAAATCTATATATTGCCCTAGCCTACTATAACCTAGGAATAAAATAAACTAATATAGACGCGCACTTATATAATATCTATTATACCTATATATTATAATATACGCAGTGTATTATAAATTATATATACTAGAAAGCTTATTTATAATAAACTATACCCTATAAAAAAAGAATAATATTAATAACCCCTAGAGTAATACCCTTATAGGCAATAAGAACCTTTATTATAAAAAGGGACTTAGATAATAAAGATAACGCTAGGCTAGAGGAGGTCCCCTGCTTTTGCACCCTATATATAGGAGACTTATGCAATAATAGCGAAGCAGAATGCATATATAGCTAAGGAGCCGCCTATATAACGTGCTATTAGTAGCGGAGATAGTGCTTATAGGAAAGGCACTTTTTTACTGCTAATATATATCTATAGCAGCTAGTTTATAATCTATAAAAAATATCGTAAGCGGGCTAGGCTATTTTAGTCCTAGCGCGGACTTATAGCAGTAATACTCCTAGTTAATACGCAGTCTTAATACTAGTATTTTAGGCCTATATAGAGAGGCTATAGAATATGCTTGCTGTAGCTTGCCTTACGCCCTGGCCTACTTAGGATGCGTTCGCCCCCCTAGCCTTGCCTAGTAATAATAATAATAATAATAGCAATATATTAGTCCTAGCCTTTACTGCTATTATAATACCTGCCTACCTAACTACCCCCTAGCGCGGAATAAATCTAGCTATAGCAGTAATATACTAATAGCAGTAGTAGTAATAGGGTTTAATTGCTTATAGGCTAAATAGCTTTGCTATGCATTAGGAGAAGGCTTTTTACTACTAGGCAGATATTTAATAAGTAATTCTAGATAACTAGGAGTAGTAGTAGGCTAATATATACTAGGCTAATGCTATAATACTCGCTGCTTTATAAAGGCTTACGGCTATTGCGTCTCTGCTTGCGTTAGCTAGGTTAGAGTTTACCCTATCCTTTTCTACTAATTCCCTAATATAGCTATCCCCTGCCCCCTAATATACTATTACTACTACTACTAGCACTATATATAGCTATATACGCTATAGCTTACTTAATATACTAACCTATGCTTATTAGATAAGTAATCTAAACCTATAGGGTTAACTAGCATAGCTAGAGGAGGATAAGGCAAAAGAGGCATAAAAAAAAGAAAAAGGGGAAAAAGGGATAAAATATAGGCAATAGGCAATAGGAAAAAGAGAGGCAATAGTATAGGAGTATATAGCTAAATATACTAGGGTCTATTATATATACGCGCGTTACTAAACTAAGCCTCGAACTATAATAACGCTTTATAGTCCTATATACTTTCTAGAGGCTCTTAGGTTAGCGTTATATAGCTATGCTACTTAATAAGAATAAAGCAGCGCAGGAGTAAATTTGCTAAGCACTACCCCTAAGTATTTTTAGTAGCGAGTACTTTTTTAACCTCCTATTTATTAAGGGATAAGTTATTATTAGATAAATAAAGAGAAGGGTTTAGCTAGGAGTCTATATATAATTAGGAGGGCAATAAGTCTAATATAGCGCGCTCGAGCAGGTTAATATAAAAGGTAGGATAAATATTCTATAGCATATTAAGTATTATTATTAGGGGGGATAGGATAGCAATAACCTAGTACTTAGCCTAGAGATAGTTAAGCTTCCTAGAGGGATAATTAGAGTAAATATAATATATATCTAGCTAAATAAAATCGCTAACTTAGAACTTCTTAGCTAGCTAATATATAGTATTAAAAGAGTCCTACTAATGCTATTACGCCTATATAATACTAGCTTACGCTAAGTCTATCCCCTCTTTAAGGTATTAAAAAAAAGCAATAGCACGCTTTTTAAGCAAGGCAGATAAAATAAGCAGGGACTATACGATTTTAATTAAGGGAATATTAAACCTATATAAGAGACAATTTAGGCTAAGCTTAGTAACTAATAACTCGCGGTTATTTAACGCAAGCTAGCAAGCAGGGAAATAATTAGCTTAATCTAACTAAAAAAAGGCTACTATATAGCAGAGAATAGCCTATACTTCTTAGTTAGTACGCTCTATACTACTATCTATCTACGGGTAATAGGATATAGATAAGAGCTGCTAGACCCTAATAAGATAGTAAAGGGCAGACTAGAAGCTCCTAGTCTAATTTAAGCCGCGATCTAAGATAAGCTGCATAGGGAAGCTATAGAAGCGCTACTAAGTAGAAATAAAATAATACGCATAAGCCTTAGCATTTATAAATATTATAGCCTTAAGCTAGACGTACTTAGAGAAGCAGTCTATAATAACTATAAGAAAACGCAGGGAGTTAGGAAAATTAGCAAGAAAATTAGTTATAAAATTAATTAAGATTATAGACTAGAAATAGTTAGTAATAGGAAAAGGCTAGAGGAGGCCCTAGCAATAATAATAGCAAAGGTAATCCCTATAGCAATAATAGTTTTATATAAAGCGCGTAATATCTGCAAATATCCCCTCCTAGTAAAAATTGCGCTAAAGGAGCTTAAATATAATATTCTTCCTAGGGTAGCTAGCAAAAGGCAAGTTATAAACGCGCTAGATTAAGGATATAGTAAGGGGTTCCTAATAAAGGACCTAGAGATAGCCGCGGAACTATAAAAAGCTAGCAGCAGAAATAGTATAATCTGCTACTTATTTATAGGTATAGGCCTTAGGGGGAAACTTCTGCGCTGCTAAACGCAATATATTAAGGCGGATAGCGTATAATAAGTTATGCTATAGAGCAGAGCGCTATAACTCCTGCAAGTACGTATTAGGGAAAGGGGTAAGGGAATAAGTAATATTAAAAGGGGGAATAAAAGCTACTAATAGGGAGGAAGGATAGTCTAGCAAGGAGACTATTAATAGAGGTAAAGAGGGAACCCTAGTCGCGGGCTAGCAGCGAGCGCGCGCCCTCTAATAAGAAACGTATACTTATAGCAGAGCTATCTAAAAAGCACGAATTAAAAAAAGCTATATTACCTAGCTAAAATAAAAGGGCGTATTATAGCACTCCTAATTGTATTAGGAAAGAGTATTAGAACGCGTAGCCTATAAGCTAGGGCAGTAATAAAGGTAAAAGTTAAATAAAGATAATATCTTAGCCTACTATGCTTAATATTCTAATATCTCCTTAGGGGTAGTAAAGTGCTCGAGGGCCTTATAGTCTATAAGGATTATAAAAGGTTCGGCTATATTATATAGCTCGGCTAACTATGCTTTTAAGCAGGAAATAATAGTAAGAAGCTCCTTATTATAAATAGTATAATTCCTCTCTATAGGCTATAGCTTCTAGGAGAAGTACGCAATAGGGCGGAGGATTTTATCCTGCCCTATCTGCGATAGGCAACCCTTAAGGGCCTTACTAGAGCAATCCGTTTTAATAACTATTAGCCGGGAAAGATCCTACTGCGCTAGGATAGGGTAAGTAATAAAAGCGGCCTTAAAGCAATTAAAGGCCGCCTAATACTTAGCTATTTACTAAAAAGGCATATTATAATAAGTTAGATTAATAAAAAGGGCTATAATATATAAGAAGCAGGGGATAAAGTCGTAATAGAAGTTCGCAAAGCTAAGGAAACTGCAGATACCCTAAATATAGGAAGGCGCCTCCTAGTTATATATCGCGGCTACCTTATCTAGGTTAGGATATATTTCGCAGCTAGTATGCATAATAAACCCTAGGTATTTAACCTCCTTAACTATAAAAGCGTATTTATTAATATCTAAAAATAAACCTATAGCTTATAACTTATCTATAATAGCCCGGACCTTATGCTAGTAGTTAGCACGCAACCCCTTAGAATAAATTAAAATATTATTAAGATACGCTATAATAAAATCGCCTAGGGAAGTCCCTAACGCATTATTAATATATTGCTAGAAAGAAGCGGGCGCCCTAGCAAGGCTAAAAGGGCAAATAAGCTACTTAAAAAGCCTAAACTAAATACGGAATATAGTTAGGTATTTATCGCCCTCTATAATACGCAGCTTATAAAAAGCAGCGCGAATATCTAACTTTATAAACTAATAGGCGCTTAAAAGGCTACGCAGCGTCTCCTTAATTAAGGGAAGCGGGTAGTAGTCCTGCTCTATAACCTTATTTAAAGCGCAATAGTTAATATAGAAACGCTAGCTACTACTAGGCTTTTTAGCAAGAAGGATAGGGGCTGCTACTAATAATAAGCTTGCATAAATCTACCCCTTATCTATTAGGTTAGTAATTTGCTAGCAAACCTCGAGGAGATATTCCTACGGTATATTATATAAAGGGCCCTAGGGGAGAGCAGGCAAAAAGCTATCCAGGTTATAGCGCAGGCGAATATAGTAATCCTGGCTACTATAGTAAAGTAGCAGGGCGCTAGCCTTCTCCTTACTAAAGAGGTTAGCAAAGTTAGAGACTTTATTTAAGAGAGAAGGTATAGGGGGCGCTTTAGGGGATAGGGTAATATAGAGCGCTAATAAAATCTCGCGCAGGCTAGTCGCAAGGACCTAGAAACCCTTAGAATAACGGGTTTTGCAGCAAATAAAGCCTATAAAGGTCGAACCTATAATAGTAACTATAGGGTAAAATACCTAGCAAGCAGCACTGCCCTAAATAACTAGGTTGTTTGCGGAATAGATAATTAACTCCCGCCTGCTAGCGCGGATTAAAATATTATAATGCGTAAGCTATAAGGTGCTAAGAATAAATTCTTATATTAGCCTAGGGATTAGGTATATAATAATAGGCATAAGCTACTTATTAATATTAGCAATAAAACGCATAATCTCCTAAATTAATAATATCTTCTTAAAATAATAATACTAGTCTTGACTAATAGATATAGCCGTCCGGACTATACGCAATCGAGGAAGATATACTCTCTTAAGCTAGCAATATTAAACTAGCGATTTGCTTATAGTAGTATAGCAGTTATAGCTACTATCTGCCTACGCATCGATAAAAGTAATAGAGTTTATAAGCATAGGAAAAAAAAAAAGCATAGTATCTATATCCCTCTTAATTTCCTTAAATTATATTGCTAAACTACTATTAATATCTTTAACGCAACTCCCTACCCCTAGCAAGAGACTTATTATAGGGGCAGTATATTTCCCGCCTAGCCTAGAGAAGCATTAGAAACGTCTACTATATCTATAAAACGCATACGTAATATAGATAGGCAATACGCTAGATAGAGGTTGCAAGACTTTAAAAAGTGCCTAGGGATACTATAGCAAAGGCATATACTATTAACGCAGCGCTATTTAATTATATCCGAGCTAACCTATATTGCTTAGCAGCAGGCATTAGACTATCGTAGGCAGCGGGCAGCAGGTTAAGGGGAAATGCCCGCGCTAAGGATATCTGTTATTAGGGTATTAGGGCATAGATGCGTTTAGCTAGCTAAAGGAGCCCCCTTAGCGTTAGAATAAGCCTTAAGGCAGAAGGCTTTAATATTAATAGCAATAGACCTAATACGCAATACTACCCTAGCATAGTTATTATAAGGGATATCGCGCCTAATATAGTAATAATATAACTTAGATAAGAGAGAGCAATAAAAGCATTAGACTTTAATAACCTTATTCTATAAGGCCCTACTTAATAGGGATAGCTTAGCCTTAAAGCGGATAAGAAAATCTAAAAAGGACTTAGTAGGGCGCTATATAAGTTTCTCTAGCTCTACTATAGCTATCTGCTAATAGTAGGGGTCTGCAAAAACGCTATCGAAGTAGTCGAGGAAGTGCCTTATATTATAGGCGTATTCTTCCCCTTACTCGAAAAAAAGGGCTACCTTAGCCTGCATAAAAAGCGCAAGGTATTAGTATAAAAATACCTATTAATTATAAGCAGTGCTAATAAATTCCTAGTTAGTAATAAGCTTATGCGCTATAAGCAAGCGCTATGCTAGGAATAGTATCTTATCCCTATCGAATAGCGATCTAGGCAGCAGTAGCTTACGCTTAGGGCGGCTCGACTGCACTATTGCCTATTGCTCTAGCTATAGCATAGCATCCTACTATTGCAAGACGATTTATTAGAGCTTAGCTACCTGCTAAGATAATTAAAAGTGCATATTAGGGTCCTCTATAGTAGAAAAAGAAAGCAAAAAGGGAATTAATCTTTATTATTTATAAGGGTCTGGCCTAATACTGCTATAGAATAGCGACCTAAATAGTAATAATAAAGATAAAGAAAAAGAAAGGAAAGATATAATATATAGTAGGGAGGTAGGGCTATATGCGCGCGGCCCGCACGCGTGGATAAGTTATCCTCGCGTAGTATAACAAGATCCGGGCAAAGCCCGGATCCTTTATAAGGACTTATATTAATAGCTAATAGTAATACTAATTAGTATAAGTAGGGCATTAATATATATTAGTATAATATAAAAGAGGACTCTGCTTAAGTTAGCTTAGGTCCTTAATCTATTAATATCTGCTTATATTTATCTCTTTTCTTTCTCTATTAAAGAGGAAGATAATATATATATAAATTCTTAAAAGCATCTAGGTTAAACTAGAGGTAATATATAATTATCCTAAACTCTATATAATCTAAATATATAGCCGCTTTTTTTCTCCTTTAAACTATTATTGCTATAATTTTAGTATAAACTTATTATAATATTATATACTTATTATACTAAGTTTAGGGGTAATCTACTTCCCTTTCTATACTGCTTTTATTATGCTCCTATCTCCTATCTAAAAGGGCATAATACTTATACAGAAAGGGGTAATATGCACTATAATAGGGATAATATAGAATATCTATTAGAAAGGGGTTTGCGTGTATTATAACTATAACTATTGCCGAGTTAGTTAGGAGAAAGGGGCTTATGCGGAAACAGGTTATTCCGCCTTCTATAGTTGCATTCCTAGTTCTAACGAACACATAATATTAGATAGTAGGAGAGCTATCTAGCAGGTCTAAAAGCGTATATACCCTAGGGATATTAGAGATATAAGTTTTATATAACGTCTCCTAACCCTAAATAAATAGCAAATGCTTTATTAATATAGCGTTAGCTCTACTATTAGGACTAAAGCTATTTATAGGATATCTAAAGGATATTTTAGCTAAGAGGTACCTTAATTAGTATAATGCTAATATAGTATTAGTAGGTATTATAGGGACTGCTTATAATATAGTTATTTAAGAAATCTTCTCCTCTAGCCTATATAATAAGGCGGCCGAATAGTATAATAAGGTAGATAATAAGGATATTACTTAGTCGGATTTAATAGCTTTATTTTTAGCTAAGTTTAAAGAGATTAACCCTATCTTAGAGAGTACGCTTATCGCAAAGGCATACGAATTTAGTTAGGAATAAGGTAAAACGTTAGTAGCATACGCTAAAAGGGCTAAAGGCTTATATAGGAGGGTAAGATCGGAGACTCGATATATTCTCCTTACTAACTTCCTTAACCGAATAACTTAAAAGGCAGACTAAAATAAGTAGTATAAAAGGGCTATTATTAAACGTTTATATATTAATAGCAAATAGAAATCGTCTATAGCAGTAACTAATTTAACTTAGACTAATATTCGGATAACTATATTTAACCTCTAGGATATAGTATTAGAAAAGATTAAGAAAGATATAAATAGTATACTAGCTATTAAGATAGACCCTTAAAGGGTTATAGCAAAGCAGCAGAAGATAATAATAAAGATAGCTAAACTAATAAAATAGTCTAATACTATAGTTATAGCTAAGTTAAGCAAATACTAGTAATTAGGCAACTATAGTATAGGTAGGTACTTAGCTATATAAGGGATATCTGGCCTATCTAGCCTAGGTTAGCAAGGCAACTAGAACCTAGGACGCTAGGGCTAACTGCTGCTATTATAGTAGTCGCGTACTCCTAGACTACTAGGTATAGGACTTTATTACTAACCTCTAAACCTAGATTTATAGTTTTATTTTAAGTATAGTAAGTAGGGTTATATAGGATAGAACTATCTATTAACTATACTATTTAATAGGGAAGCCTTTTAGGAAAGAAAGGCTTATTAGGAATAAAAGTCTAAGGAGATAAAAGAAAAGCGCTATTAATAGTTAAGATATAGCTAAGGCTTAGGCCTAATAACTAAAAGCCTTACTATTATTAGCCCTAATACTAATATAAAACCCCTAATAGGATATATAGCAAAGCTATAAATGCTAATTGCAAAGAAAGTTAAAGTAAAAGGGTTTAATTTAACTATAGCTACTAAGACTAATAATATTGCCTATATAAACGCTGCCTAATAACTAGATAATTAACTACCTTATTATAGTAATAAGGCACTTATAAGCTAACTAATATAGGGTTATATTATTAAACCGCGCCCTAGGGTAATATTTAACCTCGATAATATAGACGAGTTATAAAGAGAAGAGCTAGAATAGGAGGTTCGAGATCGCTCGGTATAGCTAGATAATAATACAGGCAAAGGCCCAGCTCTAAAAAATACTCTAACTCTAACTCCGAAAAATGCTTCCCTAAATATAAATAAGCTAAATAAAAAGGGACTTAAACTAATAAAAAAACGCTATAAATTAGAAAAAATAAAGGCAACTAAGGAATATAACGTCCTATTATTTAAACTAGGCGAATAGCTAAAGGATACTCTAGTAACTTTAAGCATTCTTTAATTGCTTTAGGTAGTACTATCTATTCGAGCCTAACTTAATTATTTAATATAATGCTAATAAAGGATTAAATCCGCTAAAAGCAGAGAAATAGTAGTAAACCTAATTTAATTATTTAAATCGGAATTAATAAGTAAAAAAAAGGGGGACCTACTAGCTAATATCTTATCCTGCAAAGCAGCGGCCTAAGTAGTCTAGAGAGATATAGTATAACTAGCGAAAGCAGTCCTATTTATTCTAGGTTATATTAAAGGCTATATAAAGGGATACTAGTGCATAGCTATTATGCTAGATAGAGGTTCTACTATTTATTTATTTATTTATTTATTTTTATGCTAGGGACCTATAGCAAGTATTTAGGAAACATGCGGGGTAAAATCAGGCTAGAAAAACCGGGCTATACCTAGGGGAAAACCAGTCTTTTTAGGGGGCAGCGTGCCTAGAAGGGCGAGGAAACAGTCGTATATCGAGGTGCTATAAGCAGGACGAGTCCTAGTCCTATAGGCTATAGTAGAAATAAGTAAAAGGGGTACGTATATCTAACGTTTTAGTAGGCTATAGAGGTATAAGAGTACTTCTAGCTAGAGGTATAAGAGTATATCTAGTTATATTAGTATAGGGGTATTTCTATATAGTAGGGCATAGTATAGATTAGCTAGGTATATAGTTATTTAATAGCAGGGTATAAATCTATCGATTATATTATGCCCTGCTCTATAAATTATTACCTATTACCTTAAGTTATTACTATACTTAAGATAGGAAGAGATATAAACTAAAAAGATAAGTAGGAGGTCCTATATAATAAGTATATATCTTATATATATATAATATATAGCTATATATTATTTAAAAGCTATTAGGATTAGGCTTATAAATAGTTAAAGCATTAACTAGTATTAGCTAAGCTAATATTAAGTAATAGCAACTATATAAGCATATATTTGCTATATAAGGACTAATATTTAGTATTATTAGGTTAGTATAGTATAAGGGTTAAAGTAGGAAGTATATATTAATAGTTAGGCAAGTATACTTAGAGCTCGCCTATAATACTAAAAAGCTCTACGATTACTAGCAGATACGCAAGGAATAGGAGGAGTTATTAGGTAGAAAGCTAACTACTGCTAAGTTAGATAAGATTTAGGATATATTATAGCTAAAAGCGTACTAGGTAGTAAATAAATATTATTTCTTCCTTAGGGGCCTATTTAACTTATACTTAAACCGGGTTGCTAATAATACTACTTTAATAGCTATTATAAAGACTAATAATCTCCTAGGTAAGGTAATAAAGCAGCTAGATAAGATTATTACTATTCTTAAAAAAAGGCCTATAGCTTAGCCTTAGCCTATTACTAGTTAGCTAGCTAGAAATATAGGTCCTTTTTTTGCTATAAAGAAAAGGTTATTTAAGGACGTTATTAAGGCAGGCACTGCTAAGCAAGTCGCTATAGAGCTATCGCCTTCCTTTATTAAGAAAGGCAAGAGTAAAGCAGAGGTATAAGTAGTAATAAAGAGTATTCCTTTAATAGCTCTAGTAGTAGCTACCCTTTTAAAGCAGCCTAAAGTATCTTTTTAGCTAAGTGCTAAAAAAGAGCTAATAAATATTAATAATAGCGCTAAGGATAATAATAATAAAAATAAAGTTAAGCTAGTTAATAGTATAGTATTAAGCAAAGCATTAACTTACCCTAGTAAAACGCTAGCTAAGTTATTTCGTAGCTATAATACTATAGCTCCTATAGCTCCTATAGCTCCTATTATTTATCCTGCTATAACTGCTCTTATTATACTAATTACTCCCTTTGCCTTAATTATGCTTAAGGTAAAATCGATATTTAAGGAGTAGTATAATATTAGTAAGTTAATAGCTCTTTCTAACTTAGTTATACGCAGTCTAAAGGGCAAAGAGGTAGGTAGATACTTAGCTAGACGTTAGGCAGCTAGGGGTTATAGTCTAGGCAAAGAGCTGCCTCTTAAAGTATAGTAGGCTATTTAGTAAGCTATAGCAAGATAAGCTATACTATAAACGCTTATAACTAATTATATAACTATATCTATTCCTGCTATATTACTAGTAATACTAATAGGCTAGGTATTAACTCTTTTTAGAGTATAAATAAAATTGCGTAAATAGTCTTATTATATAGTACCTTATATTAAGTTAGATAATAAGCTTAGTAAGACTTAAGTAGGGGAAGGGTAGTAAATAAAAAGGGGTAAAGGTAAGGGTTATATTAAAGTAGATTAGTACGTCTAGGATAGTAAATTAAAAGGTTAAAAAATCAGACAAGTGCTTATATATTAGTAATTAGACTTTCGCCCTTATAGCAAAGTAAAAGGAGGTTAGTAGAGTCTATTAGCAAGATTAAACTAGTATAGTCTTTTATATTATAGTATTTATTTAGCTAGGGTTATTATAAATTGATAATATTATAGCTTAGTATATAAGTCGATATTATTATAAAAATACTATAGTAATAAGTTATAAGCAGTAGTATATAGTTAGCATTTAAGAAGAATATAGTATATAGTTTCGGGCTTATTATTATAAGGGCAAAAAAGAGTAATAATATCCGGGATATTATGCTAAAAGAGGAAAACGCATAGTCTAATCTTCCCTATATAGAGTTAGGTAATTATAGTACTTATATATTTAGGCGCGTTATAATATCTATCTAGTGCTATAGGTTAGTTAAAGCAGGATAGGGTACTAAAGGGGTATATAGTCTAATAGTATTAGAATTAGTAAAAAGTTTCTTTCCTATCCTATTATTATAATTATTTATTAGTAAGTAATCTAGCTATAGTCTTAAAAAAGGGAATATTAGCCTAGCCTAAATACGCTTAGACTTATATAAAGTATTCTTAGAAAAAGGGTCTATTATATTTATAGCGCCTAGGTTTGCATTAGGGGAAGCAGAGAAAATAGTATAAGACTGCTCTAAACGCAGTCTAGATCTTATTAAGTATCCTTTAGTAATCGAGTCGAGCAAGAGTATTAAGTTTCCTCTAAGTAAAGTATAAGTTAATAAGCAGGGTCTAGGTTTTAGTCTTAAGATAGTAGATAAGTATAGCTCTATACGCGCTAGAGATAGTATAGAGGCAGGCAGATTGCTCTATAGCAAGTAACTTAGCTATACTAGTAGGGTTTTAATCTTATTTAGCAGGTTAGTAAAATACTATTATAGTATAACTAATAAAAACGCAGATAACTTTAGTATAGACTTCTTATATATAGTTAAAAGAATACTTTTAGGTAAAAGCAGTAAGGGAAATAAAAGTAAGGTTCTATTTTTTAAGCTTATTATAGATAGCTTTTAGGTAAGCTTTCTACTAAAAGCAGTAGTATACTTAAACGCTAAGGAGCTAGGCTTTTAAGATAGGGTATATAATATATTATCCTAAGTAGATAGGAGTATCTCTATTTTATTTGCATTATAAGAAATATATAAGTTCGCTCTTATCTAGTCTAAATTCTATACTATAATCTATTACTTATTCCTTATAAACCTGCTATACTAACTATAAGCAGTAGGTTATAAAGCTAGTATCTAGGCTAATAGTAAGGAGGTTAGTATTATTAGCAAACCTAATAATAGTAATACCTTTAATAACTTCTAGGCAGTAATAGAGAAGCATTATATAGAGGATAAAGAGAATCGCAGATAAAGGTAATCCTTAAAGAACTCTAGTATAAATAGGAATAAAGCAAAAGGTATAACTATTAAAGCAAAGGAAGGAGGAGCAGTTAGTAAGGTAGCTAAGGAGAAAGGACTAGATCTATGCTAGGAAGCCTAGGTATTCGATTTCTGCTAATAATTTAGCATGCTAAACTATATTAAATGCTTTTTTAATATTAAGCTAGAAGAAGGAAGCTATTCTTTTGCATGCCTATATAGCCTAAACGAGTTCTATAACTATTATAATAGCGACTTTAGTAAAGCGGTTATGCCTATTGCCTATTTACCCCTTTAGGAGCAGGTTATTATCCTCTACTATAGTAGCAATAAGTTAGCTAATAATAGCCTCTAAGATTTTACTAAAGTAGCATAAGAGTAAAATAAAGCAATACCTTATTGCTTGCTTATATACCTCTAGTTGCTTGCTTTGCTTACGAAGTATAATAATAATAGTATGCTAAAGTTAGTAAGGAAAGTATCCGATTATAATATATGCCTAGAAAAGGGTAGCTAGCTAGTTTATTAATAGATAGGAGTATATTTTAAGAAACCCTGCTAGGATACTATTATCCCCTATTGCTTTCTATAAGAGTATATATAAAATACAGCTATAAAAAAGCTTAATAAAAATTAAAATAGGTACTTTTATAAGACAAGACCTATACCATTTTATAGCCCTTTTAAAACGCTTTAATATGCATATCTTTTTACCTTAAACGGATAAGAAATAAGCTTATAATTGGACTTGAAACATATACTACAAATACAGCCTAATCCGTACCCACACCCCCCTAAGCACAGCGCTTACAGCGGGGTAGGGTACGTACCTACAGGGGCCATAGCGGGCGCGTCATAGCGGTCATAGCGGGTGTCATGGGGTCAGATCGATCAGATCGATCGGATTGACACGTACAAGTCTTCCTCCAAATCACCGATCTTCTAAGTCAAATATCTAAAGAAGGAAAATACCTAAAAATAAGGGGGAAGTGGTAACGTATAGGTACGTCAGAGTACTACAAGTAGGGACTTTGAAGTATCTCGAGAAGTACCTTTATTCCTGAGAAATTGTCTATAAAAGAAGGAGGGTTTTCCCACC
Source organism: Ophiocordyceps polyrhachis-furcata BCC 54312 (assembly GCA_001633055.2). Lineage (NCBI taxonomy): Eukaryota > Fungi > Ascomycota > Sordariomycetes > Hypocreales > Ophiocordycipitaceae > Ophiocordyceps > Ophiocordyceps polyrhachis-furcata. Next base: position 2,233,035 of record LKCN02000011.1, on the reverse strand, counting down.
TACTTGGAAGAATTATCAGCATCAGCTTTTCTCACCTTCTCAATACAAACACCTCTCCTGCCTCTAATTCTTCTTCAATTGCCTCTTTCAGACCATCACGTGATTCCTCTTCTTCTTCTCTATCACGTGATCACCTTCCCGATTCGTCAACTCTTCATCCACTGCTTGTATAACCTTTTGAGGTTATGAGCCCGGGTTCAGCTCTCTAACTCGGGATACCTTTACACTTTCAACCAACTTTTCACCGCCTTCCTCTTCCTCCACCGCCCCACAAAATACCTTATTCGATTCCACTTTTCCGACGCTTTTCAGCAAACATACCCACTTTTTCCCCACATTTTTCCTCATTAAGAAATCATGCCCAACACTAAGAAAATCACTTTTGCCAAGCTCTCGGGCGGCGATAACTATACCCATTGGGCTTTGCGCATGGATTCCCTCCTAATTAGGGAAAAACTTCAGGGGGCTCTGGGCTCTGAGACCTATAATAAATCCGAAGAAGCGTTGGCCCTTATAAGGCTACAGCTTGAGGATAGGCCGCTAACCCAAATCATGCACATAAAAACGGCTTTAGAGGCCTAGAACAGACTTAAGGAGCTATATAACCCCGTTTCCTTTACTAGCAACTTCCTGCTTACTAAGGAGTTACTAGAAATGGGTAAGGCCACGCCTTATAACATAGAGGCTTACCTAAATCGTATAAAAGCGATCGAGGAGGAGCTAAAGGCCCGGGAGATAAAAATCCCGGAAATAGTCCTTATAACGTGGGTCCTAAATAACCTCTCCGAGCCCTTCCAGGGCTTTATAACCCATATAACACAGGACCTTCGCAATAACGAGGGATCTTATAACCTAGGTAAGCTTTTTGCCTATATACTCGACGAAGCTAAGCGCTATAAGTCGAATCACCCAGAAGAAGGGCAGGCCCTCTTTACGGGCACTAAGAAGCCCTGGAAAAAGCAGAAAAAGGCCCTGAAATGCTCCTACTGTAAACTCCCGGGGCATTTTAATAAAGACTGCTATTTCCTACACCCGGAGAAGGCTCCTAAGCACTTTAAATTAAAGGAGTCTAATAAGATAACAAAGAGGCCTAGAAAGGAAAAGGCCCTCCGGAAGACTCAGGGGACCTTCGGTTCCTCTGATATAAAGGCCACAGAAGAGGACAGGGCTAAGAAGATTTTTATAACAACCGATATCGATACCGCACCTATGGAAATCGATATTCCAAATCTTCCTTCTGCCCCTACGCCTGGGGGGATAGTAGAAGATACAGAATCAGAAGCAGAGGTATGCTATAACATAACATATAACGCTATAAACAACTCTAATAATTTAACAGGAGCTTTAAAGACATCCTATAACGCCATATAACGTATTATACAAACACATCAGTCTTTACATATAGATAGCTCCTTAGATAGTAAGAAATATACACATTTTATACTCGATACGGCTGCTATAAGGCATATAGTAGCTAATAAAAATTTACTATCTAATTATAAGACTATAAATACTAGAGTTAACTGGGGAAAAGCTTCCTTTATAAACGTTTGTAGTTCTGGAGACGTTATTTTTAAGTTTCCTACCCTAGACAAGAAAACTGTACTAAA
>LKCN02000011.1:2179295-2219490 GCA_001633055.2 Ophiocordyceps polyrhachis-furcata BCC 54312 | reverse complement strand
TTATTAGAAGGAGGTTATTAGGAAGGAGGCAAAAAGGGGAGGAAAAAGGGGTAAGGAGGAAAGAATAGAGGGGAGATTATTACTATTATTCTTATATCGTTGCTATAGAGCTAGAGAGAGAGAGAGAGAGAGAGGAAGAAGAGAATAAGAGGAACGAACTTTAAAATATAACCCTACGAACAAGCCTATAGACGAATCCCGATTAAAGATATACAAACGCTAGAGCGTTTTTCACAGATATTAATAGATTAAGGACCCGAGCTAACTTAAGCAGAGTCCTCTCTTGTATTATACTAATATATATTAATGCCCTACCTATAATATTAGAGTTAGTAAGGGGTTTTTTTCCTATTCTATTATTATAACTATTTATTAGTAAGTAATCTAGCTATAGTTTTAGGAAAGGGAATATTAGCCTAGCTTAATTATGCCTAGACCTATCTATATAAAGTATTTTTAGAAAAGGGGTTTGCTGCGTTTATAGCGCCTAGGTTTGCACTAGGGGAAGCAGAGAAAATAGCATAAGACTGCTTTAGATATAGTCTGGATTTTATTAAGTATCCCTTAGCAATTAAGTTAAGCAAGAGTATTAAGTTTCCTCTAAGTAAGGTATAGGTTAATAAGCAGGGTCTAGGTTTTAGTCTTAAGATAATAAATAAGTATAGCTCTATATACGCTAGAGATAGTATAAAAGCAGGCAGATTATTTTATAGCAAGTAACTTAGCTATATTAGTAGGGTTCTAATCTTATCTAGTAGGTTAGTAAAACGCTATTATAGTATAACTAATAAGAGAGCAAATAACCTTAGTATAGACTTCTTATATATAGTTAAAGGAATACCCCTAGGTAAAAGTAGTAAAGGAAATAAAAGCAAGGTTCTATCTTTTAAGCTTATTATAAATAGCTTTTAAGTAAGCCTTTTACTAAAAGCAGTAGTATACTTAAATACTAAAGAGCTAGGCCTTTAAAATAGGGTATATAATATATTATTATAAGTAAATAGGAGTATTTTTATTTTATTTATATTAAGAGAAATATATAAGTTTACTTTTATCTAGTCTAAATTCTATACTATAATCTATTACTTATTCCTTATAGACCTGCTATACTAACTATAGGTAGCGGGTTATAAAGCTAGTATCTAGGCTAATAGCAAAAAGGTTAGTATTATTAGCAAACTTAATAATAGTAATACTTTTAATAACTTCTAAGCAGTAATAAAAAGGCGTTATATAGAAAATAAAGAGAATTATAGATAAAAGTAATCCTTAAGGAACTCTAGTATAAATAGGAATAGGGCAGGAGGTATAACTATTAAAGCAAAAAGAGGAGGAGTAGTTAGTAAAGTAGCTAAGGAGGAAAGACTAGATTTATACTAGGAAGCCTAGGTATTCGATCTCTGCTATTAATTTAGCATACTAAACTATATTAAACGCCTTTTTAATATTAAGCTAGAGAAAAAAAGCTACTCTTTTGCATGCTTATATAGCCTAAATAAGTTCTATAACTATTATAATAGTAACTTTAATAAAGCAGTTGCGCCTATTACTTATTTGCTTTTCTAGGAGCAAGTTATTATCCTCTACTATAGTAGTAATAAGTTAGCTAATAATAGCCTTTAGGATTTTACTAAAGTAGTATAAGAGTAAAATAGGGCAATACCCTACTATCTGCTTATATACTTTTAGTTGCTTGCCTTACTTATAAGTATAATAATAATAGTATACTAAAGTTAATAAGGAAAGTATCTAATTATAATATATATTTAGAAAAAGGTAGCTAGCTAGTTTATTAATAAATAGGAGTATATTTTAAGAAACCTTGCTAAAATACTATTATCCCCTATTGCTTTTTAAAATAGTATATAAGATAATATAGTATAGATATCTAATAAGGAAATACTCTATAGTATATAGAACCTAGATTTTAGCCGCCTATTTTCCTATTAAAAAAGGGAATAAATAAAAGGGAAGAATTTAAGGCTAAAGACTATAGCCTTATTTTTTAAAAAAATAGTCTAACTTTTTACTATATTAGTAAAAAAGGGAATATAAATAGGATTAGGAGTAAGTCTGCTTTAGTATCTAGCCTACTTCTTAGCAGACTATAGTTTTAAAGAGGAGGAAGTAGTTAAAGCAAGAAAGAAATACTAATAAGCTTTTTTTGCTTTAAAAATAGCCTTTTTCTAGGCTTTTATTGCGTTTTATAGCTTGCCCTAGTCCTAATCTATATATATAAGTTAAAATCTATATTATGCTTTTTTAGCTATCTTAGTAATAGAGGCAACCCCTAGTATAAACTATTAATTACCCTTGCTAAGCTTTAGCATAATAAATAAGACTATTTACTAAATAATATTATTAAGTTTAGAGTAAAAAGTATTTAAGGCAGTATTAATCTAGTCTAATAAAGTAAGCTATTATAGTATAAGGCTAATATAGGCTTTAGCCTTCTAAAAAACCGCCTCTAGGTTAGTCTATTACTATTAAAGTCTAGGTTTTAGCTATATAAAGTTAGTTTAAGTACTAATACTAATAATCTAGGGGATATAATTAGAACCTATAAAATTAAGGTCTAGGCTAAAAAAAATAGTATAAGTATTAGTAATCGCCTATATAAAGTCTAAAGTACTATCTCGATAGCTTTAGAAAATCCTTATATACTCTTTTTTTAGAGTAAGGAAATAAAGCTAGAGTTATTATATATAAGCTAGGAGGTTAGCTATATATAAGCTATAGCGTTTATATTTATCCTATAAAGGGTAATACGTATTAAAGTTACGAATAAGGACTTAATATAGCGAAAATATAAAAGTAAATAGTATATTATTTATATAGGGTTAGAATATATTTAATAGGGTATATATAGAGAAAATCTAAAAGCTATTAGTAAAAGTAATACTAGCCTAGTCTTCCCCTGCTTTAGAGCTTTATATATTAGGACTATAAACTTTATAAATATAAAGCGCGTTCTATCTAAATGCATAGATAAGTTAGTATAAAAAGGCTTTTAGGAGCAGAGGAAGTAGTCTAGGCTTAGTAATAACTTTTTATAGTATAATAATATTATAGTTATACTTATTATAAAGTACTAGGTAGGCAAGATTATAATGCTTATTAATATTCTAATAAAAGGCCTTTATATATATTAATTATATTAGCTAGAAAGGGGCGAGTTAGTAATATATTAAAGTATTAGTAAAAATAGTATATAAATAAGCTAAAGTTAGTCTAGAAATAGGGTATAAAGTATAGCTATAGTAGGATAAGCCTAAAAAAGCTAATCTAGTTATATTATAGTAAGAGGATAGGGTATTATTAGAGCGGCCTATTAAGTAGCTAGAAATAGACTAGTAGGGAGCAAAACGCTCTAGGCTTATTTAAAAAAACGTTTTATAGCTTTAGGGGTATTACTAATAATAGCAGCCTTAGTAAGCAGCCTAGTAGTATTTATACCTCGAGTCTAGTCGAGTCCTTTTATAGGTGCAGCCTAGGAGTTAGTAGGAAGCAGTTACTATAGGCAGGTCTTTTAGGATATTAGGCAAGGGGAAGTTATATTAGCTTAGGGCTTAGTAAACCTTACTAGTTATTATTTATAGTTAGCTTTTGCCTTATCCTATCTCTATATTACTATTAAGTATATCCTTAACTAAGATAGGTAGTCTCTATAGTATATGTGTGTTCGCCAGAACCAGGGACGCAACTACGGAATGCGGAACAACCTGTTCCCGCATGAGCCCCTTTCTCGCAACTAACTCAACGATAGTCATAGTTACGATGCACGCAAACCCCTTTCTGCTAGGTGTTCAACATTATCCCCGTTATAGTGCATGTTACCCCTTTCCGCATGAGTATCGTGCCCCTTTAGACAGGAGACAGGAGCATAATAGGGGCAGCATAGAAGGGGAGGTGGATTACCCCTGAACTTATTACGATAAGCATACGATATCGTAATAAGTTTATGCTAAGATCGTAGCGATGCCGGTTTAAAGGAGAAAGGGGGCGGCTGTGTATTCGGATTATACGGAGTTTGGGATAATTATGTGTTACCTCTAGTTTAACCCAGATGCCTTTAAGATTGTGTATATAGTTCGTCTTCCTCTCTAACAGAGGAAGAAGAGAAGCAGATATAAGCAGATATTAATAGATTAAGGACCCGAGCTAACTTAAGCAGAGTCCTCTCTTGTGTCATACTAATATATGTTAATGCCCTACCTACAGTATAAGATATAGTTATATAGAATCCTATTTTTGCCTGCCTTATAATTAGTCTTATTTTTATATACTATTGCTTTATAAAAGCTATAAAGCTTAGCTAAGGTATAGACTTTAGCTATATAGCTATACTTATAGTAGTTATAATATTATTAAAGTTATACTAAATCTTTATATAGTTTATAAGTAAAAACTTATATATTAAAGGCAAGGCTTATATTATAAAAGCGGTTTATATCTTAGGTAAACGCTAAACTTATAAGGACTACTATCTTAATAGTATTAGGATAAGTATAGAGAGCCTTAATTTTTAAGATAGAAACTTTATTAATATATTTAATTTCTTATATAAAATTAGCCTAGTTTGCTATAATAGCTATAACTAGGATACTTTTAGCAATAACTATATATAATTATATAGCTATTATTGCTTTATAACTAAAAATATAGTAGATTTAACTAATATTTATAATAAAGTTAGCTATAAGTCTATTAAAAGTAACTACTATATCTCTACTAGGAAGGCGTTTTATAGCAATATATAAGGAGGTATAAAGGATATTATTAATAGCCTAGATAGTATTTTTTAGGGTTTAGTTAACTATATTTTCAGGCAGGTTATTATTATATATTATAATCTCTTTTTTATATTAAAGTAGGATTTGCTTCTCTATATTAGAGTTAACTATTAATACTAGAGCGCTAGTAACCTAGGCCTAGGTAAGGTTAAATCTAGTTAGAGTATTAGTTAAAGTCTATAGCAAGTACTGCTAGAATAAGTTAATAATTATCTTTTTAATAGCAGCCTTAATATTATTAATAAGTAAGGAGAGTCTAGAATAGAGCTTTATTTTACTAAATTCTCGTACTATAGCCTAAATGCGTTTTATTATATTAAGGGGGATAAGTCCTACTAAGTTATTATATATAGTCTGCTTAATAGTATTAAAAGGGACTAGAGTAATATTATTTAGTATATTTAATAATTCTTAATTAGTAAATAAGTATATTTATGCTATATATTAGCGCTAAAATAGGGGTTTTAAAAGAGTATAGCTTTTTAATATACTGCCTTGCCCCTAGCTACTGCGATCCTAGGCTAGGATTACTATAGCTACTAAGCGGCGGGAGTCGCTTTAGAGTTCCTACTATATATTATGTCCTCTTAATGCTAGAGTCGTGCTAGGGTTAAGCGTAAGTCGAGTTTTTTTTTTAATAGGGATAGTATAAAAAAGGAAGTAAATTACCCCTAAACTTAGTATAATAAGTATATAATATTATAATAAGTTTATACTAAGATTATATTAATAATAGTTTAAAGGAGAAAAGGGGCGGCTATAAATTCGGATTATATAGAGTTTAGGATAATTATATATTACCTCTAGTTTAACCTAAATGCCTTTAAGACTTTATATATATTTTATCTTCCTCTCTAATAGAGAAGAGATAAATATAGATATAAGCAGATATTAATAGATTAAGAACCTAAGCTAACTTAAGCAGAGTCCTTTTTTATATTATACTAATATATATTAATGCCCTACTTATACTATTAGTTATAATAAAGATTTTCTTAGGCTTATTCTTTTCTATAGCCTTTATATTAAAGGAGCTAAAAGTCCCCTAGCTCTTCTAAAGGCCCCTTTTTATAGGCTTTTTTAATATTCTATTATCTTTAGCCTTAAAGCTTAACTTAGCTTTATAATAGGAGTTAAAAAAGCGTTATTATATTAAGGCTATTTCTAGTAAATAGCGCTTCCTTTAGTTATTTAAATGCTATAAGTTCTTAAAAACTTATTATTGCTTTTTAAATAGCTTTAGCCTATTCTTAAGTAGTTTTTAATAGTAGAGAATCCTAGGGGTGTTCCTTTAACTATACGCGAGAAGTCTATACTAAGGTTATCCGCTCTCTTATTAGTTATACTATAGTAGCGTTCTACTAACCTGCTAGATAAGATTAAAACCCTGCTAGCATAGCTAAGTTACTCGCTATAAAGCAATCTGCCTGCCTCCGTACTATCTCTAGCGTATATAAAGCTATACCTATTTACTATCTTAAAACTAAAACCTAGACCCTGCTTATCGACCTATACTTTATTTAGAGGAAACTTAATACTCTTGCTTGACTCGATTGCTAAGGGATGCTTAATAAGATCTAGACTGCGTCTAGAGTAGTCTTATACTATTTTCTCTGCTTTCTCTAGTGCAAACCTAAGCGCTATAAATATAGTAGACCCTTTTTTTAAAAATACCTTATATAGGTTTAGGCGTATTTAGGCTAGGCTAATATTCCTTTTCCTAAGACTATAGCTAGATTATTTACTAATAAATAGTTATAATAATAGGATAAAAAGGAAACCCTTTATTAATTCTAATACTACTAGACTATATACCCTTTTAGCACCCTATTCTGCTTCGACTAACCTATAGTATTAGATAAATATTATAACGCGCTTAAATATATAAGCACTATAATTACTTAACTCTATATAGGGAAGATTAGACTATATGCTTTCCTTTTCTAGCGCAATATCCTAGATATTATTACTCCTTTTTGCCCTTATAGTAACGAGCCTAAAACTATATACTATATTTTTCTTAGATACTAACTATATATTATTACTTATAACTTATTACTATAGTATCTTTATAATAATATTAACTTATATACTAAGCTATAATATTATAGATCTATAGTAACCCTAGCTAAATAAATACTATAATATAGAAGACTATATCCTAAATATACTAATCTACTCTAATATAACCCCTACTTTTACCCCTCTCTACTTAGGTAAAGATTCTCTCGACTTGCGCTTAACCCTAGCGCGACTCCGGCATCGAGAGGATACAATATATAGTAGGAACTCTAAGGCGTCTCCCGCCGCTCGGTAGCTATAGTAATCCTAGCCTAGGATCGCAGTAGCTAGGGGCGAGGCGGCACGTCGAGAGGCCGTGCTCCCTTATAACCCCCCCCTTAGCGCTAGTATACTATAGCGTAAATATACTTACTTACTAATCGAGAATCGTTAAATATACTAAATAGCACTACTCTAGTCCCTCTTAATACTATTAAGCAGACTATATACGATAACTTAGCAGGACTTATCCCCCCTAACGCAATAGAACGCGTCTAGGCTATAGTGCGAGAATTTAGCGAAATAAAGCTCTATTCCGGACTCTCCCTACCTACTAATAATATTAAGGCTGCTATTAGGGAGATAATTATCGACTTACTCTAGCAGTACTTACTATAAACTATACTTAACGCTTCGACTAGATCTAACCTTACCTAGGCTTAGGTTGCTAGCGCTCTAGCGTTAATAGTTAACTCTAACGCAGAGAAGCGAATCCTACCCTAATACGAGAGAGAGATTATAATATATAATAATAACCCGCCCGAAGATATAGTTAACCGAACCCCGAAGGATACTATCTAGGCTATTAATAATATCCTTTATACCTCCTTATGCATTGCTACGAGACGCCTCCCTAGTAGAGATATAGTAGTTACTTTTAATAGACTTGCAGCTAACTTTATCGCGGATATTAGTTAGATCTACTGCGTTTTTAGTTATAACGCGATAATAGCTATACAATTATATATAGTTATTGCTAAGGGCATCCTAGTTGCGGCTGCTATAGCAGACCGAGCTAACTTTATATAAGAAATTAAACACGTTAATAAAGTTTCCGTCTCGAAGATTAGAGCTCTCTGCGCCTATCCTAATACTACTAAGATAGCAGTCCTTATAGGTTTAGCGTCTACCCGAGATACAAACTGCTTTTATAATATAGGCCTTGCCTTCGATATATAAGTTTTTACCTGCAAACTATATAAAGATTTAGTATAACCTTAATAATATTATAACTGCTATAGGTATAGCTATATAGCTAAAGTCTATACTTTAGCTAAGCTTTACGGCCTTTATAGAGCGATAGTATATAAGAATAAGACTAACTGCAAAGCAGGCAAGAATAGGATTCTATACGACTATATCTTATACTATAGAGACTACCCGTCTTAGTTAAGGATATACCTAATAGTAATATAGAGGTAGGATAGGGCAAAAGCTAACTATAAATAATAACTAGTAAGGTTTGCTAAGCCCCGAGCTAATACGACTTCCCCTTGCCTAATATCCCGAGAGACCCGCCTATAGCGACTGCTTCCTACTAACTCCTAGGCCGCACCTATAAGAGGACTCGACTAGACTCGAGGTACGAATATCGCTAGACTGCCTGCTAAGGCTGCTATCGTTAGTAATACCCCTAAGGCTATAAGATATTTCCTTAAACGAGCCCGGAGCGCCTTGCTCCCCGCTAGTCTATCTCTAGCTACTTAATAAGCTGCTCTAATAATACCCTATCCTCCTATTGCGATATAACTAGATTAGCCTTCTTAGGCTCGTCCTGCCCTAGCTATACCTTATACCCTATCCCTAGACCGACTTTAGCTTATTTATATACTACCTTTACTAATGCCCTAATATATCGCCAACTCGCCCCTCCCTAGCCTATATAATTAATATATATAAAGGCCCTCTATTAGAATATTAATAAGCGTTACGATCTTGCCTGCCTAGCACTTTGCAATAAGCACGACTACGATATTATCGCACTATAGGAAGTTATTACTAAGCCCGGACTACCTCCTCTGCTCCTAGGAGCCTCCTTATACCGACTTATCTATATATCTAGACGGAACGCGCTCTATATTTATAAAGTTTATAGTCCTAATATATAGAGCTCCGAGGCAGGGGAAAACTAGGCTAGTATTACTTTTACTAATAGCCTCTAGATTTTCTCTATATATACCCTACTAAACGCGTTCTAACCCTATGCGAATAATATACTATCTACCCTTATATTTTCGCTATATCGAGTCCTTATTAGCAACTTTAATATATACTACCCCCTATAGGATAAATATAAACGCTATAGCCCGCATATAGCTAACCTCCTAGCCTATATGCAACGACTCTAGCTTTATCTCCTTACCCTAAAAGGGGAGTATATAAGGATTTTCTAAGGCTACTAAGATAGCACTTTAGACCTCGTATAGGCGACTACTAATACTTATACTACCTTCCTTAGCCTAGACCCTAACCTTGCAGGTTTTAACTATATCCCCTAGATTATTAGTATTAGTACTCGACCTAACCTTATATAGCTAGAACCTAGACCTTAATAGTAATAGACTAACCCGGAGGCAGTCCTCTAGGAGGCTAAAGCCCGTATTAGCCTTATGCTAGAATAGCTTACCTCGCTAGACTAGATTAATACTGCCCTAGATATCCTTTACTCTAAACTTAATAATATTATTTAGCGGATAGTCCTATTCGTCGCGCTAAAGCTCGGCAGGGGCAATTAATAGTTTACGCTAGGGGTTGCCTCCGCTACTAAGATAGCTAAAAAAGCATAACGCAGGTTTCGACTTATACGTACGGATTAGGACTAGGGCGAGTTATAGGACGCAATAAAAGCCTAGAAAAAGGCTGTTTTCGAGGCGAGAAGAGCCTACTAGCGTTCCTTTCTCGCTTCGACTACTTCCTCCTCTTTAAAACTATAGTCTGCTAAGAAGTAGGCTAGATATCGCAGCGGACTTACTCCTAATCCTATTTATATCCCCCCTCTTACTAATATAGCAGGAAGTCGAACTATTTCCTTCGAAGATAAAGCTATAGTCCTTAGCCTTAAATTCTTCCCTCTTATCCGTTCCCTCTCTTAATAGGATAATAGGCAGCTAAAACCTAGGTTTTATATACTATAGAGTATCTCCCTATTAGACGTCTATACTACGTTATCCTGCATGCTATCCTAGAAAGCAATAGGGGATAATAGTATCCTAGCAGGGTTTCTTAAAATATACTCCTATCTATTAACGAACTAGCTAGCTACCCTTTTCTAGGTATATATTATAATTAGATACTTTCCTTACCGACTTTAGCATGCTATTATTATTATCCTTTACAAGTAAAGCAAGCAACTAGAGGTATATAAGCAGGCAGCAGGGTATTGCCCTATTTTACTCTTATACTATTTTAGTAAGATCCTAGAGGCTATTATTAGCTAACTTATTGCTACTATAGCAGAGGATAATAACCTGCTCCTAGAGGGGCAAATAGGCAATAGACGTAACTGCTCTACTAAAGTCGCTATTATAATAGTTATAAAACTTATTTAGGCCGTATAGGCACGTAAAGGAGTAGCTTCCTTCCTCTAGCTTAATATTAAAGGGGCGTTCGATATAGTTTAGCATACTAAATTAATAGCAGAAATCGAATACCTAGGCTTCCTAGTATAGATCTAGTCCTTCCTCCTTAGCTACCTTACTAACTACTCCTCCTCCCTCCGCTTCGATAGTTATACCTTCTGCCCTATTCCTATCTATACTAGAGTTCCTTAAGGATTACCTTTATCTGCGATTCTCTTTATCCTCTATATAACGCCTCTCTATCGCCGCCTAGAGGTTATTAAAAGTATTACTATTATTAGGTTCGCTAATAATACTAACCTCCTCGCTATTAGTCTAGATACTAACTCTATAACCCGCTGCTTATAGTCGGTATAGCAGGTCTATAAAGAATAGGTAACGGATTATAGTATAGAATTTAGACTAGATAAGAGTAAACTTATATATTTCTCTCGACGCAGATAAAATAGAGATATTCCTATCTACTTAGGATAATACGTCGTATACCCTATTTTAAAGGCCTGGCTCCTTAGCGTCTAGGTATACTACCGACTCTAGTAGAAAGCTTACCTAAAAGCTATCTATAATAAGCTTAAGAGATAGAACCTCGCCTTTACTTCCCTTACTGCCTCTACCTAGAGATATTCCTTTAATTATACGCGAGAAGTCTATACTAAGGTTATCCGCTCTCTTATTAGTTATACTATAATAGCGTTTTACTAACCTGCTAGATAAGATTAGAACCCTGCTAGTATAGCTAAGTTACTCGCTATAAAATAATCTGCCTGCCTCTATACTATTTCTAGCGCGTATAGAGCTATACCTATCTACTATCTCGAGACTAAGACCTAGACCCTGCCTATCGACCTATACCTTACTTAAAGGAAGCTTAATACTCTTACTCGACTCGATTGCTAAGGGATGCTTAATAAAATCTAGACTATATCTAGAGCGGTTTTACGCTACTTTCTCCGCTTCCCCTAGTATAAACCTAGGCGCTACGAATATAGTAAACCCCCCCTCTAAGAATACCTTATATAGGTCTAGGCGTAGTTAGGCTAGGCTAATATTCCCCCTCCTAAGACTATAGCTAGATTACTTACTAATAAATAGTCGCAATAATAAGATAGGAAGGAAACCCCTTACTAACTCTAATACCGCTAGACTATATACCCCTCTAGCACCCTATCCTGCTTCGACTAACTTATAGTACTAGATAGATATTATAACGCGCCTAAATATATAAGCACTATAATTACCTAACTATGCATAGGGAAGATTAGACTACGCGCTTTCCTCTTCTAGCGTAACGTCCTAGATATTATTACTCCCCTTTGCCCTTATAGCAATAAGCCCGAAACTATATACTATATTCTTCTTAGATACTAACTATATACTATTGCCTATAACTTATTGCTATAGTATCTTCGTAATAATATCGACCTACGCACTAAGCTATAATATTATAGATCTATAGTAACCCTAGCTAAATAGATACTATAATACGGAAGACTATACTAGTTCGACCTTGCTAATAGACTCTACTAACCTCCTCTTACTCCGCTATAAGGGCAAAAGTCTAACTACTAATATATAGGCACCTATCTAACTTTATAATCTCTCTATTTACTATCCTAGACGCACTAATCTATTCTAATATAACCCCTACTTTTACCCCTCTCTACTTACTACCCTTCCCCTACTTAAGTTTTACTAAGCTTATTATCCGACTTAACTTAAGGCACTACGCGATAAGACTATTTACGCAACCCTATTTATACTCTAGAAGGAGTTAATACCTAGCCTATTAGCGTTACTAGCGATATAGCAGGGATAGATATAGTTACGCGATTAGTTATAGGCGTCTATAGTACGGCTTATCTTACTATAGCCTGCTAAACGGCCTACTATACCTCGAGGGGTAGCTCTTCGCCTAGACTATAACCCCTAGCCGCCTAATAACTAGCTAAGTATCCGCCTGCCTCCTTGCCCTTTAAACTACGTATAACCGAGTTAGGGAGAGCTATCGACTTACTAATATTATACTACTCCTTAAATATCGACTTTACCTTAGGCGCAGTTAGGGCAAGGGGAGTAATTAGCGTAATAGGAGTAGTTATAGCAGGACGAATAATAGGAGCTATAGGAGCTATAGGCGCTGCAGGAGTATTATAGCTATAAGACGACTCGGCTAGTATCTCGCTAGGTAATAGTTCGACTTAACTTATTAACGCTTGCATAGGGCGGGTATTAATACCCCCCTTCTTTTTGCGCATAGTAATAAGTAATAGTTTATAGAGCGGGATATAACGCAATCGATAAATTTATACCCTATTACTAAGTAACTACGTACCTAGCTAATCTATACTACGCCCTATTATGCAGAAGTACTCCTATACTAACGCGACTAGATATACTCTTATACCTCTAGCCGGAAGTACCCTTATACCTCTACGGCCTGCTAATATATTAGATATACGTACCCCCCCTACCTACCTCTACTATAGCCTATAGGACTAGGACTCGTCCTGCTTGCGGCACCTCGATATACGACTATATCCTCGCCCTTTTAGGCACGCTGCCCCCTAAAGAGACTAGTTTTCCCCCGGGTATAGCCCGGTTTTTCTAGCCTGATTTCACCCCGCATGTTTCCTAGATACCTGCTATAGGTCCCTAGAGTAAGAATAAATAAATAAATATAGAAGACTATACTAGTTCGACCTTGCTAATAGACTTTACTAACCTCCCTTTACTCTGCTATAAAAGCAAAGGTCTAACTACTAATATATAAGCATTTATCCGACTTCTTAACCTTTTAATTTACTGCCCTAGATATACTAATTTACTCTAATATAACCCTTACTTTTACCCCCTTTTACTTACTACTTTTCCCTTACTTAAGTCTTACTAAGCTTATTATCCGACTTAATATAAAGTACTATATAATAAGACTATTTATATAACCCTATCTATACTCTAAAAAGAGTTAATACCTAGCTTATTAGTATTACTAGTAATATAGCAAGAATAAATATAGTTATATAATTAGTTATAAGCGTTTATAGTATAGCTTATTTTGCTATAGCTTGCTAAATAGCTTATTGCATTTTAAGAGGCAGCTTTTTATTTAAATTATAACCCCTAGCTGCCTAACGTCTAGCTAAGTATCTACCCGCCTCCTTGCCTTTTAGACTGCGTATAACTAAATTAGGGAGAGCTATTAACTTACTAATATTATACTATTTTTTAAATATTAATTTTACCTTAGGCATAGTTAGGGCAAGGGGAGTAATTAGTATAATAAAAGCAATTATAGTAGGATAAATAATAAGAGCTATAGGAGCTATAAGAGCTATAGTATTATAGCTATAAGATAATTTAGCTAGTATTTTACTAGGGTAAATTAGTGCTTTGCTTAATACTATACTATTAA
Source organism: Ophiocordyceps polyrhachis-furcata BCC 54312 (assembly GCA_001633055.2). Classification (NCBI taxonomy): domain Eukaryota; kingdom Fungi; phylum Ascomycota; class Sordariomycetes; order Hypocreales; family Ophiocordycipitaceae; genus Ophiocordyceps; species Ophiocordyceps polyrhachis-furcata. Next base: position 2,205,646 of record LKCN02000011.1, on the reverse strand, counting down.
CTAGCTCGACTTTATTTTTATTATTATTATCCTTAGCGCTATTATTAATATCTATTAGCTCCCCCTTAGTACTTAGCTAGAAAAATACCTTAGGCTGCTTTAAAAAGGTAGCTATTACTAAAGCTATTAAAGGAATACTCTTTATTACTGCCTATACCTTTGCCCTACTCTTGCCTTTCTTAATAAAGGAGGGCAATAGCTCTATAGCAACCTGCTTAGTAGTGCCTGCTTTAATAATATTCTTAAATAACCTTTTCTTTATAGCAAAAAGGGGATTTATATTTCTAGCTAGCTAGCTAGTAATAAGCTAAGGCTAAGCTATAGGCCTTTTTTTAAAAATAGTAATAATTTTATCTAGCTGCTTTATTACCTTGCTTAGGAGATTATTAGTTTTTGCAATAGCTATTAGAATAGCATTATTAGCAACCTAGTTTAAGCATAAGTTAAATAGGCCTCTAAGGAAAAGATAATATTTATTTACTGCTTTAGCGAGGGGAGGAAGGCACCTATAGCACGCGCAGCCGACTCTAAGGGGCGTAACTCCCTTAGTAATACTTATATTAGCGGTTAGAATACGTAGGGGATCTCTATACACTAGTATGCATAGATATTATAAACAGGAAAGACTCTAAAAAACAATAAAGTCTAAAAAGTAGGTAAGGGAGAACGAAATAATATAATAAAGCATGCAAAGCATTTAATTAAAAGGTTTAAAAGGTATAATATATCTTAAAATATTTATAAGGGTTAAAGGTTTAGTAATTTATTAAAGATAATAAAAAGCAGAGTTTTTATTTATAGTCTTCCCTAGGACTAAAGAAGTATAATAAATAGCTTTTAGTAATAGCTTAAAGCTAAGTCTAAGGGCGAAACTTGCTTATCTTTATATCTAAAGGTAGTAGCTAGTCCTAATATATATATCTTAAGAACTGCTTTTCTCGTTCTAGCAAAGGCTATCCTTCTATTAGCGAGATAAGCGCGCCTATTACTACTACCTAAGAGAGGAAGCTAATAAAGACCCTTTTAATTAATTAGTTCCTAGCCCTCTTAACTTAATTAGATATAGTCGTTCGCCCTTATTTTCTCGAATATCCTTTAGCACTGCTAAACTCCTCCCTAAGCGCAAAGCCGCAAAGAAAAAAGGGGAAGCAATAATAATAGGAATAGAAATAAAAGTTAAATAATAAGAATAAAACACAAATAAAGGCGCGCGCGGAAATAATAGCAGTGCATATAAAAGAGCATAAGTAAAACCCTAAATAAAGATAAAAGCAAAATAAGATATAAGGAAAACTATATTAGGAACGGTTTAAGTCTTGCTTCGCTGCCCTCTTAGCTCGTAAAAGTCGTGTTCCCTAGGGCCTATAGTATGCGATTAAGTGCTCTCTAACGGCGTTATAGATATCTAGCTAAACCTCTCGACTTATAAGCCCTAGGGGTTAGAGGCTAATAAATAAATCGGACCTTAGGCTATATAGGATTTATTATAATTATCGTAACTTAAGTTAAGCTAGAGCTCTGCTAGTATACGCTATAATAGCTCCCGCAATACCTAACTTATCCCCTGCGCCTTTCTCTAACGGCTGGCAATCTTTAGTCTAGATAGTATAGTTAGTATATAGCTCGATCCTACGCATAGCTTAATTAAATAGATCTAGTACGACTTTTTCTCTTCTAAGTTGCTCTACTATAGTTCCCTTAAAGTCGCTATAATCTACTAAATTTATTATAGGTGTCCGCTATAGGGCAATAGCCTTTAGCGTTACTACTAGCGTCTTGGCCTTTTTCGACGGGGTCTAATAAGGGGTCTTAGATTAATTAAATGCCCTCTTTATTAGTCGTCGCTCTCGCGTCCCTCTGCGCAAAATAGAGTCGGGTTCTTAAAGGACTAGTTATAGCGGGACTAGTGTATAGAATTAGGGCTATAACTAGGCCCCCGATTATATAGGTATAGCTATAGTTACCTCCCCTGCTATTTTCTTTATAGGGGTCGCTCCTAATAGTGCTATTACTATTTTCTTCGCAATAGGCTTCTCTTTTTTAGCCGTTATTTTCTTTACGGCTAGTGCAGCCTTCGCTTGCTGCACTTTAATCCGAATCGATAGTAACGTAGGGAGATCTGGCAAAGCTAAACCTAAGATAGAATTATTATCGCTAGTACTAAAAGGGTTACTAGGCGTCGTAGCCCCTAGGTTGCTAAGCTTAGAAGAAGTCTATCTAGGAGGGCTTATATAAATAGCATCTTCGTAATTAAATGCTTTATTAAAAGCAGCCTCCTTATAATTAAATACCTCCTTATCGCAGTCGACTATATTGCTAGCTTCCTCTTGCAGTATTGCACTTCGAGTTCGTTCTATTAGACTAGCAACTATCCTAGTAGGAGGAAAAGGGCCCGCTAGTTTATAATTAAGAGGTTCTAGAGCTCGGATCTAATCCTCCTATTATAAAATTACTAATTTATCGCCGGCTCCCTTGCTATTATTAACTCGGAGCACCTTAGCCTAGCTAATATATCTAGTCTTAGGCTAATTTTTCATATATATAGTATGCGTAAAATCCCCTCTTATCGGGCTTTATCCCCTTAGCCGGATCTTATAGACTCCTCTATTTAGCGGTTGCTATAGGGACGTTACTTATACCCTTTTATAAGTTCGGCGCTTTGCTTCTAAGGCAGCTTTTTATTCGTCTATCTTAGCCTCCTATTTCTCTAGAGCGTTTATAGCCTTAGTATATTCCTCTAGCGGCTCCTCTCCTGCTGCTAAGGCCGTATCCGTAAGGGCTTAAAGTTCCTAGATTTAGTTAGTTAAATCCTAGTAGATTTCGTCGTTCTTATTTACGCTAAAAAGACTGCTCTTATCCTCGGATTCTTTATTATTCGTATCCGCAGTAGCGAAAAAATCCTTAATAGGGAGGGTAATACTAGTAATATATCCACGTACAAAGCTTTCGTCTATAATAATGCAATAGTAACGAGCAGTATAATAGTTCTAAGTAAATCTCGCTAGGCTTAGTCCCCTTAGTATTATTAGCGTTAGTTATAGCTCGACCTCTATGCTCTTTATCTATTTCTACTATTAGAAGGGGAATCGAATTAGCAACCCCTTAATTAAATAGTCCCCCTTTATTCCTAACTTATTAGCCGCTATCTTATACAGGCTAGCAATAGCCGTCTATAGGTATATATTATAATTAGTCGTATCGTTATCTAGCCGTCGAATAGGCTAATCCCGGAGAAAGAGTTCCCTTTCTAGGGGAGCTATTATTTATTAACTAAACTATTTAGCTGCTACCTTTAGCACCTTCGCTAGTCGAACTATCTAACTCGGTCTAAGCCCTACGTATCCACGCACCTAGTATTAGAAGGCAATTAGAGCTAAGTAACTATACTCCTAACTATATTCTTATTCCGAGGATCCGAGAAGGATAAAATCTATTTAATTAATCTCCTAGTATTTAGATAATAATAAGAACTATAATTTAGTTATCCTTTTTGCGCGCTAGATTCGTCCGTTCTATCTAGAGTCGAATATATATAAAAGTCTTATCTTCTAATCCTAAAGGTATACTCCCTAGTAGTACCTGCCTAGAGCGCTATTAGATATAAAATTAATAAGTCCTTTAACGAACCTTAAACTACCCGTATCTACTTTAAAGTCGAAAAAGGGTTTTTTAAACCTTATATTTTTATAGAATAGTGTATTCGTAGAGTCCTTGCAGTTATCCTTAATATAGATTATTAGGGGCTATTCGTAGATATAGAATAAGGGCGCTATCCCCCTTGCAATAAGCTTTAAGATTGCTAGAGCCTTAAAGCTAGATAACTATTGCAGCCTATTAGCTTTAATAATAAACTTCGCTAGATTTATGCAATAATAGTTCTAGTCCTAGATATCTTTAAACTAGCTAATACCGACTATTTTTTAATCTATACTAAACCTTTAGAAGTTAATTAGGTAGTTAGCTTTAATCTATATATCTTCTATTAGCTAGTTAGTTCTAGTAATATACTACGCGGGTTAATAGAACCCTAGGCCTTCCTCTAATATTTCCTTAAATATTAGTCTAGTACTACTATTACTGCTGCTAGTATATTAGCCGTATACTATTAGGAGTATTTTCTAGCTAAAGCTTCGATCTAGAAATAGCATTATCTAGTTAGCTTAAACTCTACTATTAATATACTTACTCGTTATTTTCTCTATTCTATCGCGTAAGGGTGCTATTATAGCTATAAGACTTGCTACTCGTAACGATTAAGAGGTATTAACGAGGGAAAGTAAGGGGTTCTTTTTTAGGCGCAATAAGTAAGTAGTTTATTAGGTAGGCATATGCATTGCTATAGTTATACCTAGGTATATATTCGGTCGGCCTTAGGCATTACGAGATATTACGCTCTTACCGAGGAAAAGTAGGTCCTCGAGTTTGCTGCGCTAAAGCCCGCTTATCCCTCCCCTCCTTTTAAATAATTATAAAGATAAATAATAGCCTAGTTATAGAGACTATAGAATTAGAGGAATAAATAATAGCTCCTAAGCGAGGAAAGAAGCATTATTAAAAGAATTAGGAGATAGAAGGATCCGATAATAATAGTCCTAAAGGGCCTAGCTTACTAAACGTTATATTACTTATTAGTCGGCTAGTAGGAGCGGAGGAAATAATAATGCTATTAACTCTAGTATAGTCTAGTCGTACTAAGTTAAAAATACGCCTAATAATAGAGTATTTTAGAGTAAGGAACTATTTAATTAAAGCTATTAAATGCATGCTAATAGAACTATTTGCAGATATATTTAATATTTAAGCTATAGTATAAAGGCGGAAAGAACTTAGGCTATCTTAGGGTGCTAGTATATATAGAGCTCGCCTTTTATTAGGAGGTCCTGGACTAAGCCCTATCCTTAGTAAAGGAAGAGATATTAGATATAACCCTTTTAGAATACTTCGTTAGCTAGTTCCTAGGTCCTCGGGAGCAAAGCACTATTATAATAAAATTAAAAGTGCCTTAGGTTACTTATATCCTAGCTAAGCTTGCTTACCTATAAGGGTACTTTTTTAAGTAGTTAATCGAAGTCTATTGCCCTAAATACTATCGAGCTATTATTATAGCAGTATTTAGCTAAAGGAACCCTTAAATATATAGGTATTATATCTAGTCCTAGTCGACTATAATAATATACTATAGGGAGCACGTTTTATCTCCTTTCTATAAGTGCGTTTCTATGCCTAGTATAGCGAACTTTACCTATACTAACTGCATATAGAATAGAACTCGAGCCGCTATTTATAACTAGCGAGAAGTCCCTAGTTATACGGATAGTAAGGAAGACGGGGAGGCGTTATAGATAAGAGGTTGCTTTATAGGTAGCGAGGGTATTGCCGACTTAGTAGTAGCGTATAAGGATTATATAAACTCTCGCGTATTTCCTCGGTTAGCAAAAGATATACCGAACCCGTTTATAGACGATAGTCTATAACCTAGCGAAAATAATAATTAGGTTGCTATCGAGGAAAGGGCCTAAACAGCTAGAAAATAGTAGAGGTATTTAATTAAAAGCAGGGGCTTATAATAAAAAGAGAGATAAAAGAGAGGAGTTAGCAATATAGCTAAGTAAGGTAAATAAGATATAAGAAAAAAGGAAAATAATAGAAAACTGAACTCCTCCCCGAACTCCTGTTTAGATAAAAAGAAGAGAAAAATTAGTCTCGAAATAGTAGCTGTAAGACGGCACTAATATATAGGGACTTCTGCGTATCCGATATTTAAGGGAGTCGGACTTTAATCGTCGATTATAGTTTTGCAGATATTAGCCTAAGACTATCCGTAATAATAGATTCGTTAGTTAGCACTTTATATAGGATATTATAACTCCTTAGAACTATTTAATTAAGCTTATCGTTATATTAGGAAGAAGCAAGAAGACTATTAGTACTATTATAGTTATTCTTATTAGGAAGTAGTAGGCTTTGCGATAAGCGATTCTAGAGCAACTAGTCGTTTAAAGAAGATTCCTACTAGCTATCTGCATCTTATTTAAATGCCTTAAGGTAGTCTCCTAAAATAGTTTATTCTAAAGGAATCCTATCTAAGGTCTTAATCTAGTAGCTTCTAGTTACTTTAGCCTAGGATATAATACGAAACGGCCTATCCTAGCGCATCTTTAATTTTAAGATCCTCCTATAGTCGGTTGCTCGCTAAACGTTATAAGATAGGACTAGATCCCTAGGTTAGATAGGTTAGTCCCTAATTATATATCGATTATTATTATTAGTACGCTTAGCGAGTCTAACCCTATATGCCGCAACCTTTAAACACGCCTTATTAATATCCTCCTTCTTCCTCCCTAAAACTCTTATTCTAGTAGCGAGTAGATTAAGTAGTTCCTTAACTTCGTTCTACTAGATTAGCCGCTATATAGGGAATTCGACTTCTAAAGGCAAAACCAGGTCCTATCTAAATAATAAGTAAAAAGCAGATCGGCTATAGGAGTTTTTAATAGCAGTGCGGTTAGCTAGGATCGCCTAGGGCAGAAACTTAACCTATTTACCTGTTTTTTTAGCAAACTTTGCAAGGGCGCCTATAATAGATTAGTAGCCGACTTCTATAATAGTATTTGCTTTCGGGTTATAGCGTAATATTAGGATAACTTAGACTCTAAAGTCTTCTAGAATAGTATAGAAAGTCGACTTAATATCTAGTCTACTATTAATTATAGCCTAAATAGGGACGCCGAACTAGTAGATAATTAATAGTATAAACTTAGTTATTGCTACTATTATAAGGTCCTTAGCAGGAGCTACTTTAAGCTACCTAGTAAGATTATCCCTAGCCTTAAGCAAGTATTTATACCCGTAATTAGATAGTAAGTATTAAGCATTAAGGTGGATTTTAGCGAATAGCTGCCCTAGTGCTATAGGGACTAATAGTTTACGAGGTTTCCGAGGATTATATAGTTAACACGTAGGGCAAACCGAGATAGTTGTACTAATATAGTTCTAAAGCCCTGGCTACTAGTACCTTTCCTTAATATAGGTATAAGTAACTTAACGACCTTTATATCCTATTTACTCGTGGAATTTAGTAATAATAGCTCGTTAATAGTCCTTATTATCTATAACTAGATATAGGAATCTTTCTTTATATATAAGTCGTTTCTATAACTAATTATCGGCAATTATAAATATTATTGCTTAGTTTTTAAAGCGTTAAAAGACTTAGGGCTTTATTAGTTAGGGTTGCTTTATTTCCCTTAGGAAGTCTGCGATTTAATAATAGGTATCCGAAAGCATTTAATTAGGCAAGGAACTCTAGATAGAATTTAGGTACAGGTCGATAAAGTCCTCGGAGTCGCTATCCTTTTCTCGTTTAATCTAGTCGATTTCTATAGTCGGTTTGCAGGATAAAGCATTAGTAATAAGGTTTTTCTTACCTAAGATATGCTAGACTATAAAATCGAAAAGAAAAATATAGCTAACCTAGCGAGTAACTATTGCTCCCGGAACGTCCTTTAAAGAACCTTTTAACTAGTTAATAAGGACTTATGCATCTATTTCTAAAATAAAATAAACCCTATAAAAATAAAGGCAGAGTCGATATATAGTATATAAAACGGCTTTGCATTCCCTTTTTATAGTATCGTAGTTAGCCTCTGCAGGGTTCTAAATGCTGCTTTTAAATCGCATAGTCTATCGGACGTTATCTATTTCCTAGAATAGGACCGCCCCCTATCTAGTAGCGCTAGTATTGCATATAAGGATAATTTCCCTATAGTTTAGTCCTAGATTAAGTAGTACTAGGAACTAAGGGTCTAAAAAAGGCGCTTTTAGGTCCGCTATCGCCTAAGAGTATTTATTAGTCTATTCGAAGGCCGCGTCCTTTTTAAGTAAGGAGGTTAACAGCTTTGCGATCTAAGCGAATTTAGGGATCTAGATTCGGTAGAACCTAATAAAGCTAAGGAAATAACGAACTTAGCGGATAGAATTATACTTAACCTAGGACTTTAGTTTCTTAACCTTATAGTCTACTAGCTTCCTGCTATATATGCCGACTATATACCTAACTAGTTCTATCGACGTTTAACACTATTAGGACTTCTTCCTAGCAATAGTATAGCTAGCAAGCTTAATATTAATAAGTACCTTATTAAAGGAGAGAAGGTATTCGAAAATATAACGCCGGATCCTAGGTAGGGCCTCCTTATTATTATATATCGTCTCTAGGCCGCGTATAGGGATATTATCGATAAATATATTGCATACCTTAGGGATAAGATCGAATAGGATCTGCTATATTACCCTTATAAATTAACTAACTAAATTTGTTGCTCCTATTAGTATAGTGTATTAACGAAAAAGGCTAATTAGTATAGCAAAAGTAGTATAATCTCGGCTCCGCAGGTCTAAAGGCATTTAATTATAGCCTAAAAAGAGGTCTAAAAGCGTAAGGATCTTGCAGGTAGCAAATTATTTGCTAAATTCGTCTGCATAAAGAGGTAGGTTAGTATCCCGAATCGTATAACTATTAAGCATTATAACTAAGTTAATAAGTCGTACTCCTCTATCCTTCTTAGTAATAACTATATAGTAGTTCTAGTATAACGCATAGCTAGGTTCTAATACCCTATATTAAACTCTATTCTTAAATAATTTAACTACTTGCAGTAATATTGCTTTAGGGATATTAATAGGCTTAGCCTGCTATGCCTTATGCTCGATAACTTTAAATACTACTAGCGGGGCAACTAATAGGTCGACTTAGCCTCGTTTACTATAGTCCTAGGAAAGTACAGCCTCCTAGTTAAAGAGGATTGCTCTAAGCAGGCCCTATTCTGCGTTAGATAGAGTCTCTATTATTTTTAGCTAAATTTCCTCTAATTAATTAAAAGTAAGTCGTTCGCCTTCTAGTATAGCCGAGAACTTGCTAGTAATATATTAATTAAATAGTCTATTAGTATAGACTCGGTCCTTAACTTAGTCCTACTTCTGCATTTTCTAGGAGAAGGTGCTAATAAGAATAGATCTATCTAGTTAGATATTATTAACTAGGCGTTTTTTATCTGCTTTCTTTTTATATATAGTGCTAATAATCGGGGTAGCCTGCTATTAGGCCAGGTTATCCTAATATTCGATATCCTAGGCAACTTTTAGCATTGCTATAGCTTTAGAGCTTATAGTTAGGTCGCCTTTATTAACTAGCATATCTAAGATATCTAATAGTATCTTATAGCTAATTCTAAGGGCCGTAACTTCGTCCTCGGGGTCTAGGGATATTTAATTAGATCCTTTCTAGGCAATAACTATCTCCCCTCTACCCTTTTTTAGAATAGTCGGTGCAGTATTAGAAAGTATAATAATAGAAGTTAATAGGAGTAAAATAGGATATTTATTATCCTACTGCGAAGGTCTAGCGACTAGGGTAATAACGCGAGTAGAGCCGAAAAGGCAGCAAGTATAAAGGTTGCTAGTAGTAGTCTAATAATTAAAAGAAAGTTTAGTAAGATATATAAAAGGCATACTAAGGATAAAAGAAATAAGAATATTATTATTATAAATAAAAATCTAAATCGGAATATAAATAGGACTAATAAAAATAACTATATCTATAATCGCTATAAGCTTAGTCTGCTTTTTATTAAAGAATATAGTATTAACCTAGATAGGGCAGCATTCTAGGTTAAGGTTACGGGCTATACTAGTAGTAAGGATATTCGTCTTAGCACTAGTATCTAGAAGGGCTAGCAGAATAGGAGATTTAAGGCTGCTAACGCGGACTTGCATCTAGGGAAGGTCCTATATTATCTTTAGAGTATCGAATAGGGAAATAGCAGCAGGCATAACCTAAGGGGAATTAGGAACCTAAGAGGGCTAACCTATAACTAAAGTATCGGGGATTCGATTAATAAAAATTTCTCGGGAAATATAATCTATAGCACCGCAAATTTATTCGTCTTGCACTATCGGGTATTAATTAAGAGGTTGCAGTAGGATAGTATCTAGTTAGAGCATATTAATATAGAGGCTGTAACAAATTTCCTAGATAAAGTCCAGGGGGTTACTATTAACTAAGACCTTAGGCTTAGGTTCGATTTAAAGGCAATAGGTACTAGTAGACGCGGGTTGTTTTTCGATTATTACTACCTTATCTATAAAAGCTTCGTAGTTAACCCTATCCGCTTTATTTATAAATTATTAAGCCGTAAGATATCTAAATTTAGGGATAAGGTAAATAAGATTAGCGATAGAGATCGGGATCTTCTTCGAAACTATTTTATTAGCGAGCATATTAGTTACTTTATCCTTCCGAAATTTAGGGTTAAGTCGACGACAAAGGTTAGTTGCTATAAAGAGAGCCTCTTTCTAGGCGCCTTTCTGTCGATTAATATTAGTATTCCTTTATACAGCTTCCTTAGCCTAGGCTAGCAGTAATCCGTTAGAAGGTCGCATAGTAGAAGATTGTGTCTATAATAGACTATTAGTAGGCGTTTGCGGAATAACTTTATTATCCAGAACTTCCTTAACCCTAGGCCTCTTTAATTCGTAAGCGTTAACTGCAATTTAGGTACTATTAATATAGACTATTTAATTAACTCGCGGCTTATTACGTTAAATTATAATAACCGAAGTTATAGGGCTAGACGCATCTATCGCTAGGGGAAGGGTCTAACGGGTTATCTTATTATAGTTAGTAAAGCTCTAAATAATTTTCTATTCCTTTTTAGTAGTCGTCTAGTTATACGCAGGCACTGCTATAGCTTTTACTTTAGCTAGCAAATAGGAAACAAAAGATAGAGGATAGGCATTAACCTAATAAACTAGAAGCTAACGGATATAACTTCTAGCGCTAATAAACTTATTTCCTAAACTCGGTAGCACTTAGCTAAAGAGTGCAGCGGAACTAAGGAAGATTTCGCTAGTACCTGGGTTATATCGGCCGAACCTAAGTTCCTTATTATAAGTGCCTAAGGGGTAATTGTTAGTATAATGCGTAGGCTTATTGCAGTAGTAATACTAGTAATTCTATTAACTGGAGATTATATTAATAGCGATATCTCGATCCTCTATATCCGAGGAAGCTTCTACGTCCTGCCCCTAGACCCTGGCCGTAATAATTAGCCGACTATAAAAACCTAAGGCGTATCGATTCCTTTCTCGGTTCGTTAGACTATAAAGCTTATCCTAAATATTAGCTATATTAATTAATAGGGAACTTAGCTATTTTATAAGGTCGTCGACCTTAGTAAGCACTGGGTTAAGGGCTATTGTTTTCTTATTAGCCTTATTAAAGGACTTCTTATAGATCCTCTTAGGAGACGTAGGTTATTTTTCTTTAGGAAAGAACTTTATAGCTTCCTTATAACCCTGCCGAAGTTTTTAATTATAAGCTTTAGCGGCGATTTAACGATAAGAATCCTCGAGGTACGGCTCTAGAAAGGTTAAAACTTTTTCCGTAAAAGTGCTATATTTAAGAGCCGTTAATTTTCTAATATTAAGACCGCTCTTAGCTAGAACTCTAACTCGTATCTAACGTAGCAACGCGTTATAGATATTTCCGGATTCTATAGTAGTATCCTAATATTTATTGCTATATTTCTTATAGCAGAGGTAATTATAGGTTTAAATCTAGTTAGAAACCTGTTTATATATTTCTAGGCGTTTAGCATTATAATTGCGAAGCCTTTCGTCTAACGTATCCTTCTAAGCTAAGTCTAGAGCGCTATAGTATTTAATTAAGGCCTCCTTAGCTATTTTCTATAGATAATCTTCTATTAAGATTTTTATATTCGTAGCCTCTTTCTTAACTATATACTCCTTAAGCTAATCTACTTTCGAATTATTGCTAATACCTATAGTAGCTATTTCCTTCTTAAAGCAGTTAAAGAACTTAGTTATATTATTGCCTATAAACTTAGTAATCGGCGGGAAGGCAGGCTAGATACTAATAACTTAAGTTTTAGCTATAGTCTTACTAACTATAGCTGCAATGCGTTAAATATCTTCCTTGTTGCTAGCCGTCCTGGCATAATTAACTAGTTTAGCAGATATTTTAGAAGTAGGAGTTTAAATTCCGGATAAAAAAGGTAAAGTATATTTAGAAAGATTAATAGATTTCTTTAGTATAACTTATACGATAAATATTAGGATAGAAAGAAAGCTAGAAGGATAAATTCTAAGTAGATATATCTAGGTAATAATAAGAAAGCTCGTAGTAATTAAACTAAATTAAAGGATATATCCGAGTACGAGAAAAAGCGTTATTAGAAGATAAAGTATTAAATAATTAGTAAATACGGTCTAGGATTTAGCGACTTAAGTCGATATCGGTTAATAGATTAGTTCTAATATCTATTAATTAATTAGTTCTTGCGTTGCTTCTGTTAATAAGAGCGCTTAGGTTGCTTATAATAGGATTATTAGTAAACTAGGGTCTATAATATTAGGAGTACTATAATATAGCCTTAACTAACGTCGATTAATTGAGTTAAATATTAGTTTCTTCTTTCTATTAGAAGGAGGTTGTTGGGGAGGAGACAAGGGGGAGGAGGAAAGGACAGAAAGGGGGGATTATTATTTACTCTTATATTATTGCTATAGAGTTAGAGAGAGAGATATAAAAGAGACAATAAGATAAACGAACCTTTAATTATAACCCTACGGACGAGTCTATAAACGAATCCCGATTTAAGATATACGAACGCTAAGAAGTTTTTATAGTAATAAGACTAGGATTAGCGCGTTATTATACGGGCTAGGATTTAATAACTAGTTATATAGCTATATTACGATTTAGTCCTAAAGGATTAAGGGGTAGTAATATAAGGAGACTTACTAGATTAGGAAGTCGACTAGATTCTAATTAGGTTAAGCGGGTGCTTCCCGATTAGTTCCGTTTAAGTAGGTTTAGCAGGTTGCTACCTATTATAAAAGGAAGTAGGATAACGCCCTACCTTAGTTAACGAGGGAAGGTAAGATAGTATTAGCGAAACGGGAGAGGGGAGCCTACTTTTACGGGTGCAGGAGACTTCCCTCTTCTCTCTTTTTATTATTATAGCAGAAGGTAGTTAAGGGAGAGAAAGGAAGAGGAATATTTAAGGTGAGATTTAAAGTTTCTAGAGAAGTCTATATAGAAGAATACTATATATTATCCCCAGGATTACGAAAAAGGAAGCTAGAATATCCTTAACGTTAGACTATAGGAGAGCTATCTAGCAGATCTAAGAGCATGCATACCCTAGGGACGTTAGAAACACAAGTTCTATACGAAGTCTCCTAGCCCTAGATAGATAATAAACGTTTTATTAATATAGTATTAGCTTTATTATTAGGACTTAAGCTATTTGCAAGATATCTAAAGGATATCTTAGCTAAGAGGTACCTTAATTAGTATAACGCTAATATAGCATTAGTAGGCATTACGAGGACGGCTTATAATATAGTTATTCGAGAAATCTTCTCCTCTGGCCTGCATAGTAAGGCGGCTAAATAGTATAATAAGTTAGACGATAAGGATATTACTTAGTCGGACTTAATAGCCTTGTTTTTAGCTAAGTTTAAAGAAATTAACCCTGTTTTAAAGAGTACGCTTATTGCAGAAGCGTACGAATTTAGTCGGGAATAAGGTAAGACGTTAGTAGCATATGCTAAAAGGGCTAAAGGTTTATATAGGAGGGTAAGATCGGAGACTCGACGTATTCTCCTTACTAACTTCCTTAACTAAATAACCTAAGGGGCGGACTAAGATAAATAGTATAAGAGGGCTATTATCGAACGTTTGTATATTAATAGCAAATAGAAATCGTCTATAGCGGCAACTAATTTAACTTAGACTAATATTCGGATAACTATATTTAACCTCCAGGATATAGCATTAGAAAAGATTAAGAGAGATATAGATAGTATACTAGCTATTAAGATAGACCCTTAGAGGGTTATAGCAAAGCAGTAAGAGATAATAATAAAGATAGCTAAACTAATAGAATAGTCTAATACTATAGTTGCGGCTAAATTAAGTAAATGCTAGCAATTAGGCAACTATAATATTAGTAGGTATTCGGCTATATAGGGGATATCTAGCCTATCTGGCCTAGGTTAGCAAGGCAACTAGAACCTAGGACGCTAGGGCTAACTACTGCTATTATAATAGTCGCATGCTCCTAGACTACTAGGTATAGGACCTTATTACTAACCTCTAAACCCGGATCTATAGTTTTATTTTAAGTATAGTAAGTAGGGTTATATAGGATAGAACTATTTATTAACTGCACTATTTAATAGGGAGGCCTTTTAGGAAAGAAAGTCTTATTAGGAATAGAACTCCGAGGAGATAAAGGAAGAGCGCTATTAATAGTTAAGACACGGCTAAGGCTCTAGCCTAATAGCTAAGAGCCTTACCGTTATTAGACCTAACGCTAATATAAGACCTCCTATAGGATATATAGTAAAGCTATAAACGCTAGTTGCAAAGAAAATTAAGGTAAAAGGACTTAATTTAACTATAGCTAATAATACTAATAATATTACCTACGCAAATACTGCCTAACGACTAGATAACTAGCTACCTTATCGCAATAAAAAGGCAACTGCAGGCTAACTAATACAGGGTCGTATTATTAAACCGCGCCCTAGGGTAATATTTAACCTCGATAATATAGACGAATTGCAAAGAGAGGAATTAGAATAGGAGGTTCGAGGTCGTTTAGTATAGCTAGATAATAATACGGGCGAAGGCCTAGCTCTAAGGGATACTCCGACTCTAACTCCGAGAGATGCTTCCCTAAATATTAGTAAGCTAAACAAAAAGGGACCTAAACTAACAAAAAAACGCTATAAATTAGAGAAAATAAGGGCAACTAAGGAATATAACGTTCTATTATTCGAATTAGGCGAATAGTTAAAGGATACCCTAGTAACTCTAAGCATCCTTTAATTGCTTTAGGTAGCGCTATCTATTCGAGCCTAACTTAATCGTTTAATATAGTATTAACGAAGGATTAAATCCGCTAAAGGCAGAGAAGTAGTAGCAAACCTAATTTAACTATTCGAATCGGAATTAATAGGTAAGAAAGAGGGGGACCTACTAGCTAATATCTTATCTTGCAAAGCGGCGGCCTAAGTAGTATAGAGAGATATAGTATAACTAGCGGAAGCGGTTCTATCTACTCTAGGTTATATTAAGGGCTATATAGAAGGATACTAGTGCATAGCTATTATACTAGATAGAAGTTCTACTATTAATTTAGCAAACGAAGCCTTTATAGCTAAAAATAGCCTTCTAGTTATCTAACTGCCTTAACTAGGAGTTATTCGAATAGCTAATAATAAGCTTGCTATTATTAAAAGGGTTATATACCTAAGAGTTATAGTTGCAGGCATCCTGGCTAATATAAAGGCTTACGTTCTAGGTAGCTATAACGATTAGGATATCCTATTAGGATAAGTTTAGTTAAGGCGTATTAAAGCAATCGAATATTATGCTAAGGAATAGTTAGAGATAACTAGACTAGAGGGCATACTATAGATTGTATTAATTTTCCCGGCTCCTAATCTATTTAAGCTAGATAGTAAGACGCCTTGCGTACCGAAATATCTAAAACCAGCTATTAAAGATAATAATAAGATCGTCTTCGTAGAAGATAATAGACCTATTCTAGAGGAAGTAGAAGATATCTTATTAGCTATTGCAAAGCAACTAGCTTCCTAAGTAGGTAATTTACTAAAAAACTAATAGCTGCCTCCTAAAAGGGGCAATTAGAGGGGCAGTAGAAGATAGTAAGGAATAGGAGAGATGCAGTATTATAGCCTTAAATCGAAAAAAGAATAGCGACTTTAGTCGCTCGATAACTAAAGGCAGTGCCTCTAGAGTTAATATAGAAAAAGGCTTATAAAGTTATAGGACTAGAGTAGCAAATAGAGGTAATAGAACGGACGAATAGATAATTGCTTAAGTATCTAAAATAACTACTAGGAGTAGAGGAGTTGCTTTAGGAGGAGCTATCTAACTAGGAGGGAATCGATACGGCTAATAGAAAATTCGACCGAGAAATAGGTTAGGACGTTATAAACCTTCTTAAATATCCGCGATATCGACTAGACTAGGAGAAAATAGAGAAAGATAATAGATTGCAGGATAAAGAATACACGGTATATATTAGACGGGTAAGTATAGCGACTAAAGTATCTAACAGTACTTTAAGACTAATGCTATATTAAGGTACTACGTTAGATCTAGTTATTCGCCCTCTATTAGAGACTCTAATAGAGAAGGTAGACGAATAGTTTAAATAAAGCTTAATTACTCTAGGAGATTGCGTTATAATAAACGAATAAAAAGAACGCGTTAAAAGGTTATATTTTACTTATAAAGATTATTTTATTAGCATGCTTAAGGAGATCTAACCTACCTAGCTAATTACCTATTGTATTAAATTAAAGGAAGGGGCTATGCTAGCAGTATTTAAATAGATAAGATATAGTTAGCCGAAGCGGATTTTTGCAGGTAAGGTATTCCCGACTATAGAGGAGGCTAATATAATTAGACTAATCGGCTATAATACTAAATAGGTAGCTAGGACGTTGTTTATAGAGAAGCATCTACTAGATCCTGCTGCGTAGAGAATTATTTATAATTATCGGGATATTAATCGGAATACTATTAAACTAGGGTATTCTTATTATAACTTAGAAGTAGATCTAGATTAAGCTTATATTAGACGCCCTACTGTTTTCTCCTAATTAGACGCATCGAATAGGTTCTAGTCGATCCTAATATAACCTAAAGACGCATATAAAATAGGGTTTATAGCGCCTAATAGAATATAGGAATATATAAATATGCCCTAAGGGTTAATAGGTGCACCCTTAATATACGCAAGATATAGGGATATTGCCTTTAGAAGGTTAGTATTAGAAGATCGGGTAGAATATCCGACTTTATTAGGATTTATAATAGCCTACCTTATATCTATATTCGTATACGTAGACGATTATAATCTTGCTAGTAAAACGTTTAAGGACTATTATAACTTCCTTCGATACTAGTACTTTCTAAGGGTAGCTTAGGCACTTATTAGGTTAGCTAGAAAGAAGACGATATTGTTTAATAGTTCTACTAAGTCTATTAGATTTGAATTAGAGGCAGGGCATTTTAGACCGGGAGCTAAATATCGGAAGAGGTTTGCCTAGCTAGGCAAATACTTTAAATAATACCCTCTATAAAGTTAGGAAGAGGTGCAAATAGTATTATAGTTAACGCTATTTTTAAGACGTTTTATTCCGGGTAGGGCAGACTAAGCCCGAATTATTAAGAAGGCCTTTTTCGAAGAAATAAATAAGATAACGCTATTAGGACGCAAGTTAGTTTAGTTAGAAGCCTACTAGAGGGAGCAACTAAACTAGACCCCTAAGGCAGCGGAAGCGCTACGATTCTTATGCTAGGCAGTATAGAATAATGCAACGTTTAGAGCGCGTACTAATGCATAATTCTATCTAGTAATAGACGCCTCTAATATAGGTATAGGAGCAGTCCTCTATTAATTAGATAACTACCCGGACGGGACCTCTATTAGGGACTCTAATTTCTAGAGCGTTAAAATTATTATATAGATATCTTTTTATTTAAGCGATTCCGAACGATAGTACTTAATGCCCGAAAAAGAGATATTAGCTATCGTATATGCTATTAGAGAGTGCTAATAGATAATTAATGCCTCCCCGTATCTACTAAAGGTATACACTAACTATAAAGGCATTATCGACTCTATAACTAATATAGCTAAAATATATAAGAAGGTCGTAAAATAGATTAATATGCTATAGGAGAGGGATATTAAATATATTTACCGACCGAATACTATAAAGATTATTTGTATTGCGGATAGAATATCTCGTCTATATAATAATCTAAGAAGTAACGCGCTAAAGATAGAAGGCTAGTTAACTCCGTTGCTTAATATAGTAAAAGCTATGCGAATGCCGAATAGAGAACCTCTAACTAGCAGAGAGGCGTTATATCTTCGTGCGGCAATATTAATATAGTTAAGTAACCCGTAGTATAGTAAAATCGTTTTATTCTTAGTAGATAGTATCTAAGCTCTGCTAAATAAAAGATATTATAGCGTTTAACGAGTAGCGATTAAATATAGGATTTGGAATAAAATCCTATATTATATCGAAGCTAATAGACGTTAGGCCGAATATTATCTCTAGATAGATATACAAATGCGGTTATAATAGGCTTATAATGCATTAGGTTACTTTGCTAAAGAAAAGACTCTAGCAAACCTAAGGGGATATTTATAGTAGCCTACTAGGAGGTCCGACGTTATTTACTATTATGTTTTATGCATAGTATGCTAATAAACTGCACTAAGATTGCCTAAAACGATCTATAGTTAAGTCGTAACGTATAAGCCCTAGGAAATAGTAGTAGTCGATTTTTTAGGACCGATTACTCTAGTTAGCGCGAAAGGATATTAGTATATTCTAGTTGCTATCGATTATACTACTCGTTTCTTACTAGTATAGGCCTATAAGAACGCGACTAGTATAGAGGTAGCTAATATATAGATGCATTATTAGAGTCTAATATTTAGATAGCTAAAAGCTATTTACTCTAATAATAGCCGCTATTTTGCTAATATAGTAGTCGAAGATATAGCTATAAGATATAGAGTTAGATAGAAGTTTAGACCGGTTTCTTATCTTTAGAGTACAGGACTAGCAGAAAGGTATATTTAGTTAGTAAAAGATTAACTATAAAAATAGAGTCTAAAGCAAGCAGGCATCTTGTTAGAAGTATAGTATAAGGCGTTGCCTTAGATTACTAATATCCTTAACTTAAGACTAGTTAAATTATTAGGTATTAGTCTAGCAAAGGCTATATTAGGGTTTAATCCTATTATTATGCACTCTAAACGAGGTCTAGAGGAACCCTCTAAGTTAGAAACCGTAGAACTAGATAACGAATTAACTCGAGATTTAGTACTTAGCGTTATAGAAGAAAGGGACGAGATTCGGGATTCGGTAGCTAACTATAATGCCTAGAAGACTATAGCAGAAGCTCGTTATACTCTAAAAGTCGGAGATTTCGTTTAGGAACGATAGGATAAGTCCAATGCATCTTATAGTAAGTTTTTAACGACTTAGGATAACTTATTAGTTATTATAGAGGTAGTATTGTCCGTTATATATATAATTCGAAGCATTATTAGTTAGCAAACTCTGCAAAAGCTATATATTAATAACTTAAAGCTATTTATTCCGCGGAGGGCTTATCTAATGCTACTAAGATTAATAATATAGGATATAGCGACTTAATAGGGCACTAACTAGGAAGAAGAAGGAGAATAACTGCTATTTAAAAAAGGGGGGGAGGGATTCCTAATATTTATTTTATTATTATCTTTTGCAACTAATAACTAACTAGCTAATGCTCTCTAATGCTCTGTTTATATCCTTAAACCTAGACTTACTATTTATTTTATCGCCTCCTGCCTTTTTGTTTTGTTTCTTTCACCTCTTTTTAACGCTACGCCTTTTCGTCCTTTCTTCCTTATTATTGTCTTTCCTTATTATCGCCTTTCTTTATCGACGCTTTTGCGTTTCTTTATTACCCTTCTTTATTATCGTCTACCCTTATTAACGCCTTTTCGTTCCCCTATTAATCTTCTTTATTATTATCTTTCCTTATTATATTATTATCGCTATTTCTTCTAATCTCCCCTGCTAGGAAAAATAGCGACTACAAGATACCTAGAACTAAGAGATATTAACCTAAATAAGGACCCTACTATCGCAGCGTAGTATATAGTTATAAAAAAGGAGTACGATAGATACTAGGAATAGTTCTCTAATAAGATAAGGCAAGACTAGAAAGCAAAAATCGCAAAGAATCTTAAAATTACCCCTATAATAAAAACCCCGTATAGATATATATTAGGAAAACAAGCAGCAAAAGGAGATTAAGTTGTATAGTGTATAGCGCGTGCTATATAGCTAAAAGACTCTCTAGCCACCCTATCTAATAATATCTAGAGTTTTTAGCAGGCTAATAAGGATATTATAAGAGATATCCTCCCTAAAAACTAGCCTATTCGAATAGACGACCTCTAGGAGATATATCTTACTATATATTACTTCGTAAACAACCTAATTATAGATAAAGATAATAACCTTAGCTAATACCTAATAGTATATAAGATTCTTGCAAGACTAAAGAATATAAAGGATACTCTTCCGTTAACTACTAGCTCTAAATTTACGAAGATAATATAGAAGCTATATCGTCGAATAGTAGTTTCTATTAAAGAGATAATAGGAGATAAGCTAATAGGAGTAAATAATATAGACGTTATAGGCGCAGCTATATTAAAATAGAATTTATATAGCAATAGATTAAAGCAAGGGCGGTCTATTATAACGCCTAGTTTAAAAGCAGGATTATAGGATGCGAAAAAGGTCTCGGAGTTTAGAGCAAATTAGGATATTAAATAAGTGCTTAAAAAACGCGTTGCTTAGCTTTTAACGCTACTAATAGAGTAGGAATCCGAGGATTTAGGCTATAAAGGCATTAAGAGAAACTAAACTAATAAGATAGAGCAGGTTGCTAATATAGATACTAATGCAAACAATAATAATCCTAACGAGTATACCTTAGTATCTATATCCGAAAAACCAGCTATAACGACTCCGGCTAAAATAATAACTACGAAACCACACCCTCTTATAGCCTTAGCCGTCCTAATGCTATTTATTCTAGTTAAGGCGATACTAGCTTAGATAAAAGTTAGGAGAGGATAGTTAGAGATATCGATAAGGAAGATACCGAAAGAGAAATAACCTATATTATCCGCAATACTAATACTAATAAAGAGACAGTCTATACTATTAGCAGGTATTCTAGCAAATATATCGATAAACTAACCTTTAGCCGAGGTATTACTGCTTATATCGTCTACTAATATTCCGGCTGCAAACTATCCTTCGACTACTTTAGCGATTAGTCCTATATAAATATAAGTACTGCCGCCGCAGAACTATCCTTCGACTACTCTAGCGATTAGTCCTATATAAATATAAGTGCCAATACCGCAAAATAAACGGACTGCCTCTAACGCACGCATTACGACTAACAAACGTAAAGCGTTCGAGTTATTGCTAGCTAAATAAAGAGTCGTAATAGCAAACTAGATTAAAAGGTACTAGATAGCTCTAACGGAATAAAGGTCTATAATAACTACTATTATTAAATAATAGAGAATTAAGTTCTAAAATACTCTTAAGACTAAAAGAGCAATCCGATAGATAGTCGCAATAGAGGAATTAGAGAGGCTAATCCTCCTAGTAAGGAACGAGCTGCTATAGATCCTAAACTAGACTTCTATTTAACTTAAAAAACTACTTCCTATAGTAGATAATAACGCTATAAAAGAGATATTTAAAAAGGTTTTATAATAAATAGAGATAACTACTATTAATAAGGATACTATAAGAGATGCAATCTAAATAGCTATAAATAAGGCTTTTTAAGGCCTAGTAATAACTACAGCTATCTAAGAGCTAATATAGCTAGCTATATCGCATATATACGATTATATTACTTAAAACTATAATAGAGCGTCGAAGAAGGCTAAAACCGGCGATCGGGACGATTGCAATTAAAAATGCCCTGTTTTATTGGAAGGAGGTTGTTAGGGAGGAGACAAGGGGGAGGAGGAAAGGACAGAAAAGGGGGATTATTATTCACTCTTACATTATTGCTATAGAGTTAGAGAGAGAGATATAAAAGAGATAATAAGACGAACGAACCTTTAATTATAACCCTACGGACGAGTCTACAAACGAATCCCGATTTAAGACATACGAACGCTGAGAAGTTTTTATTTCTAATATATTATTAGTTATCGTCTTTTAGTTTAGCACTAATTAGTTTAAAAGGTCTAGTCTTTTAGCAAGTAGTTATTATTATTAAGACAGAGTTCCCTCGTCCCCTCTAGTTAAGTCGTTATAATCCCTAGTAAGTAGTTATAACGACCTTTTTATCGAGACTAAGGGAATCACGCCCTAGAGACTAGTTTTAGCGAGGGGAGGAAGGCACCTATAGCACGCGCAGCCGACTCTAAGAGGCGTAACTCCCTTAGTAACACTTATATTAGCGGTTAGAATACGTAGGGGATCTCTATATACTAGTATGCATAGATATCGTAAACAGGAAAGACTCTAAAAAACAATAAAGTCTAAAAAGTAGGTAAGGGAGAACGAAATAATATAATAAAGCATGCAAAGTATTTAATTAAAAGGTTTAAGAGGTATAATATATCTTAAAATATTTATAAGGGTTAAAGGTTTAGTAATTTATTAAAGATAATAAAAGGCGGAGTTTTTATTTATAGTCTTCCCTAGGACTAAAGAAGTGCAATAAACGGCTTTTAGTAATAGCTTAAAGCTAAGTCTAAGGGCGAAACTTGCTTATCTTTATATCTAAAAGTAGTAGCTAGTCCTAATATATATATTTTAAGAACTGCTTTTCTCGTTCTAGCAAAGGCTATCCTTCTATTAGCGAGATAAGCGCGCCTATTACTGCTACCCAAGAGAGGAAGCCAATAAAGACCCTTTTAATTAATTAGTTCCTGGCCCTCTTAACTTAATTGGATATAGTCGTTCGCCCTTATTTTCTCGAATGTCCTTTAGCACCGCTAAACTGCCTAGTACGCTTTTAGCTATAATGCGTCCTAAATCTTATCTAACTTAGTAGTAGTTAGCTTCCTGCTTAATAACTCCTCCTATTCTTTGCGTATTTACTAGCAGTTATAAAGCTTCTTAGTATTATAGGCAAGCTTTAAGTATACTTGCCTAACTATTAATATATACTTCTTACTTTAACCCTTATACTATACTAACTTAATAATACTAAATATTAGTCCTTATATAGTAAGTATATGCTTATATAATTACTACTGCTTAATATTAGCTTAGCTAATACTAGTTAATACTCTAACTATTTATAAGCCTAATCCTAATAGCTTTTAAATAATATATAGCTATATATTATATATATATAAAATATATACTTATTATATAAGACCTCTTGCTTATCTCTTTAGTTTATATCTTTTCCTATTTTAAGTATAGTAATAACTTAAAGTAATAAGTAATAATTTATAAAGCAAGGTATAATATAATTAACGAATTTATACTCTATTACTAAATAACTATATACCTAGCTAATCTGCACTATACCCTATTGCGCAAAAATACCCCTATACTAATATAACTAGATATACTCTTATACTTTTAGCTAGAAATACCCTTATACCTCTATAGCCTGCTAATACGTTAGATATACGCACCCCCCCTACTTACTTTTACTATAGCCTATAGGACTAGGACTCGTCCTGCTTATAGCACCTTAATATATAACTATTTCCTCGCCTTTTTAAGCACGCTGCCCCCTAAAGAGACTAGTTTTCCCCTAGGTATAGCCCGGTTTTTCTAGCCTAATTTCACCCTATATGTTTCCTAGATACCTGCTATAAGTCCCTAGCGTAAGAATAAATAAATAAATAGTAGAGAATCCTAATTAATTTATAGATATGCGCTAAAAATAAGAAGAGTTAGGATTAGTCTATCTAGGCTAGTAGTATTATTAATAGCTTTAACTACTATTTAAAGGATTATATCCTATCCTATTATCGATCTAATTTTAATATATAGGATTTTATATACTTGCTAGAAAAGGGTATAGTATTTCTTAACTTTGCTAATAGACTAATACGCTTCTATAAGTACTTATTAGCAGGTAATTCCTATTTAGCTTAATTTAGCCTAGAATTTTTTAAATAAAAAATTTATTCCTATATTATACTAAAAGGAATCTAAGGGCCCTAAGTATATATTAATCTATATAGTTCTTAATACTTCTTATATATCTTTAGTAAATATTAAACGCAGGAATTAAGCAGCCTAGAAAGATATTATAGTTTTAATAATATAAAGAACTAGTTTACTACTTAAATATATAATATCTATAATAACTTTAAAATTAAATTCCTTATTATTATAAAGTATTAACTTAAATTAGCTAAGTGCTTTACTATATAACTAATAATAATAGTAGAATTTTAAAATGCTTTTAAGAATAGTTATTAGTATTTTATATCTAGCTCTAGATAGAAGTTAGTATAATTGCTATACTATAGGATATCTAAATTAATAGTAAATTATCCTAATTTTAGATTTAGTTAGGAATAAAATTATAGCGTTTTCTATTTAAAGGAAGAACTAAGGATATCCCTATTTGCAAATAACTAGTAGTACTTTATCCTTGCTTATAAGCTTATTTATTATATTCTAGAAGAAAATCTTTAAATAATCTATATTAGCTAAAGAAAAAAGGAAAAAAGTAAGCAAAGTAAAAATATAAAAAGTAATATTTCTAAATAAGATTTTAATAGTAATATTACTAAGCATAAATATACTTTATCCTTTACCGAATTTAATAGAATTAGTACTAGTAAACGCTTTATTAATAGTAAGATATAGTATTATTTTCTAGAGGGCTTTAACTTAATTTCGTCTAGTAGTCGAAATTTATATAATACTAGTATTAATTATAATTCCCTAAAAAGACTATTAGGAATACTAGTTTTTAAAAAGAAATTATAAAGCTAGTATAGGTTCTATTATATCTAATTTTAAATTATATCTAGTTAGAAAGTATAAAAATACTAATATTAATAGGAACTAAAAAGCTTCCTATTATTATAAAATATCTTTAGGATTATTATTAATTATATACTATTCTTTCTTATATATCTTAAGGCCTTTAAATATAGTTATATAGGCAGCGAATTCCTTAAGACTATTATCTATAAATTTATAGTATGCTATATATATAGTTTTTATCTGCTTTTATTTATTAAGCGAGTATTTAGTTAACTAGTAACTAATTTTACTATATATAAAATACTTCTAAGTCTAATTCTTATTTAGTCTAAAATCGGATCGAACTTAGGTTATTATTAAATTATCTATAGAACGATTTTATATATTATTCTAGTA
The DNA here is from genome assembly GCA_001633055.2 of Ophiocordyceps polyrhachis-furcata BCC 54312. NCBI lineage: Eukaryota > Fungi > Ascomycota > Sordariomycetes > Hypocreales > Ophiocordycipitaceae > Ophiocordyceps > Ophiocordyceps polyrhachis-furcata. Next base: position 2,180,596 of record LKCN02000011.1, on the reverse strand, counting down.
TTTTTAGTCTAGATAGTAAGTTATACTTTATTACGTTATTTATTTAGCTTTATTTTTAGTAATCGATATCTCTAATATAGATTGCAAATTAGCTTATAAGTTCTTAATATCTTTAGCTAGTTAGAATAATGCAAACTTAAGTTCTAGTACTCCTTAGTATATATTAATAATTATAGTATATAAAAGGGTATTTTTTTTATACTTTTTACTAAGTGCTTATTAATATAACTCTAGTTTATCGAAAAAATTTTAGAGAATATTATATAAAAGTAGTTCCGAATTCGCCCTATAAATAGATTAAAATAAGGTTAATATCTAGTAAGTAAAGTAATGCGTATAATGAATATTTAATTTATCTCGAGCTATATAGAGGTTCTAAATGCCTATTATAGCCCCTAGCGTATAATTAATAATAATAATAATATCTAATTTAAAATAATTCTTAAGTTAGTTATACTATATCTTAAATATATTATACTATTTAATATAATCTATAAAATATCTTTACGTATAACTAGTCTAAATTTAAGGAAAAATTAAATATCCTAGAGCAATTTTTAATAAAAAACAAATACTAAAAAATAAATAGATAATATTATTAAGCAAATTATATAGTTTCCTTATAAAGTTCTTTATCTTATCCTAGACTTTAGTAAATTTAGTTATAATATTATTATTAATAGGCAAGTTAGGAGTCGATTTTAAAAGTAACTTAATATAAAATTTAAAAAGGATTATTTTAGGCTTTTCCTAAAGTTAGATTAAACTTAAAGCGATTTTTTATAGAGTTTATATATTATTCTAGTTACTTCTTAGAAAAGTTATATCCTATATAAATGCATTCTAGAATTAGTATAATATTAGATATTAGGTTTATTTTTAGGGAATATTTTTATATATTATAGGTTCTATAAATAGGGTTATTTAGGGGTTTAGTTAAAGTATAAGGGAATATTATTTTTAAAGTAATAGTAAAAGGTTCTAAATTAATAGTATTTGCCCTTTAGTTAGTAATTAAAATAGATTCGAATTTAAGGAGTTTCTAGTTAGAAATTATTATATTCCTTATAGAAGAGTATAGTAAAGCAGTTAAGTACTTTCTTTAAATTATACCTCTTAGTATATTATAAGTAGCTATTACTCTAGTTATTCCTAGTTTAGGATCTATATAAAAAAGGGTCCTATTTTTATATTTCTAGGTCCTAGAAAAAATCCTCTGCTTTTAAGGAAACTTTTTAATAACTTTATTATTTTAGGATCCGCTAATTCCTAGATATTCTTATCCTATCCCTTAAAAGCAT
>LKCN02000011.1:2150785-2161237 GCA_001633055.2 Ophiocordyceps polyrhachis-furcata BCC 54312 | reverse complement strand
TAGAAAAAAAGAAATAATATAAGAAATAAATAAATAAGTATATAAAAAAGTAAAATAGTAAAAGAAAAAGGGTAAAGGGAAAGGAATTAGTCTTTTATAAAGTAGTAGGGTTATAATATATACTTACTATATTTCTCGCTTTTCGTATGCGTATATATAACTTACCCCGCGAAATAAATTTATTCCCTCTTTTCCTCTTATATTTCTTCTTTTCTTCTTCTTTCTATACTCCTAATAAAGCAGCAAAGCATTATTATTACTATTAAAAATAAGTATAACTAAACTCAAATAGAAATAGCAGTAATATTTTCCGAAATTATTATATAAGGCTAATAAAATATTCTAGAAATACTACTAAAGCTAGCTAAGAAGTATAGGGGTAGGGGCAGGAGGAGGGGGCATAGGGGCAGGCAGAAGGGTAGAGAAAGTAAAAAAGGCGGGCCTTTAGGCAAAGATACCTTAATAAGAGAGATAATAGTTATTAGTAGTAATAATAATAATAATAGCAATATCCCTCTAGTTCCTCCTCTATATATGCGTTAAAGTAAGCAGAATTTTAGCCGATTTAATTACGATTTCTAAATAATTTCGTAATATTTTATTAAAAGCATTAGACTAATTTTATATAAGTATCCTAGCCTTCTTATTAAGCAGCTTGCCTTTAATACCTTAGGTTATAAAATATACGCTATTGCTAATAATACTAAGTTATTGCCTTTTCCTAGCTATAACTATACTAAAGACTCTAATAATAATAATAAAGACTCCTAAAACGCTAGGCAGGTTGCGTTAAAATCCTTAAACCCTAAGTTATAGTTATTTGCATAGGGAGGTAATAAGGATAGTCCCTTATTACTAGTATATCTTCTATCTAGCTTAGTAGCCGCTAATAACTAATGCTTATTAGGAATAGGATTTAGCAATAGTAAAGAGTTGCTTCTACTACTTATTATAGGGATTAAAGTGCAAAATTATAAGTATCCTTTTCTAATATTAAGATAATTCTTAGCTAATATTAGATATAAAGCTAGCACTAGAAGCAGGACGCGCTATATAAGCTCTAGCAGTATTTATCTAGATAAACTACCCTTTTAATAAGTTTTAGAAAAGTAAGCATACTAATTTAGCTCGGGCAGCTATATAAGCCTATTAGGAGTTTAGGATAAAAAAATAATCCTATAATATAGCTTACTAGCTAGGCTCCTAGGGGCAAAATTAGTAGGGAAATTTAGTTAGGAGTTTAGTAAAAAAATTTTAATAAGCAAAGCTAGGCAAAAATAATTTTAAGCATAGCTAGGCATAAAAAAAATTTTAGATAGATTTAGCTAGGTAGATATTTTTTATTTACTAGTTTGCCTAGGCTAAATTAATAAAAGAGATTCTTGCTTCCTAAATATAATAAGTATAGTTTAATTATACGTTTATATAAAAATATTTAGGATATAAAGATATAATCCCTTTAAAATAGAAAGAAAATAAGTATAGTATAGAGGCAATATCTATCCGATTTTAGGTTAGTATTAAAATAAAGTATTCTAAAAGTTGTAAAAAGTAAAAAATAAAAATAAAAGAGTAATTAAAAAGGTTTCCCTAGAAAAAGAAATAAATCCCTCTAGGTATCTTAATTATTATCCTAAACGTTCTAAGTATAAGTCGAGGTCCTTAAGAGATTAAAACCGCGGGCTATAAGAGTCCGTTCCTTCCTAAGGGTCCTATTATTATTCGAGGTCGATTTAGTCTTCTAAGCAGCTATTATACTATTTAGTACTATAAGAGATTAAAATCGCGAACTCTAGGAGTCTATTCCTTCCTAGGGTAAAAGTCGTTTCCTAGCTTAGGTCTAGGCATTTATTTCCTAGCTAATCTGCATTTTTATTAGATATAGGACTTATATTAATAGCTAATAGTAATACTAATTAGTATAAATAGGGTATTAATATATATTAGTATAATATAAGAAAGGACTCTGCTTAAATTAGCTTAGGTCCTTAATCTTATTAATATCTGCTTATATCTATCTTTTTTTTTTCTTTTATAAAGGAAGAAGGCAGAGTTTATATATATATTTTTTTAATCCTAATCCTCTTCTCCTGCTTTATCTTCCTAATCTCCCTAAGATCCGCTTCTAATCTTAGACTAAGTTCGATCTAATTATGCTATAAGCACTGCCTAAATATAGCCCTATTTGCATAATTAAATACTTCGTCTATGCATACCTATCCTTAGTTATTTCCTTTAGGGGCAGATACGCGTTAAGATATATAGATAATTCGTATTATGCATAGTTTATATACTAAACGTTGCATTATTCTATTATAGGTAGGGCATTAATATATATTAGTATAATATAAAAGAGGACTCTGCTTAAGTTAGCTCGGGTCCTTAATCTATTAATATCTGCTTATATCTATCTCTTTTCTCTTTTATAAGGGAAGAAGGCAGAGTTTATATATATATTTCCCTAATCCTAATCCTCTTCTCCTGCTTTATCTTCCTAATCTTCCTACGATCCGCTTTTAATCTTAGACTAAGTTTAATCTAATTATACTATAAGTACTGCTTAACTATAGCCCTATTATATAATTAAATGCTTTATCTATATATACCTATCCCTAGTTATTTCCTTTAGGGGCAGATATATATTAAAACGCATAGATAATTCGTATTATGCATAGTTTATATACTAATAGTCCTCTTTTTATTATCGAATTATTATAAGGGAAAGAAATAAATAAAAAGAAGAAAGGCATAAAAGAAAATAGTATATAGGAAAAATAAAAAGGAAGAAAAATAAATAAGTATATAAAGAAGAAAATAGTAAAAGAAAGAGGGTAAAGGGAAAGGAATTAGTCTTTTATAAGGTAGTAGGGTTATAGTACGTACTTACTATATTTCTCGCTTTTCGTACGTATATATATAACTTACCCTGCGAAATAAATTCGTTCCCTTTTTTCTTCTTATACTTTTTTTTTCTTCTTCTTTCTATACTCTTAATAACGCAGTAAAGCATTATTATTATTATTAAAAGTAAATATAACTAAACTCTAATAGAAATAGCAGTAATACTTTCTAAAATTATTATATAAGGCTAATAAAATATTCTAGAAATACTACTAAAGCTAGCTAAAAAGCATAGGGGTAGGGGCAAAGGGAAGGGGTATAAAGGCAAACAGGGGAGTAGAGAAAATAGGCCTTTAGGCAAAAATACCTCGATAAAAGAGATAATAGTTATTAATAGTAATAATAATAATAATAGCAATATCCCTCTAGTTCCTTTTCTATATATGCGTTAAAATAAGCAGAATTTTAGCTAATTTAATCGCGATTTTAAAATAAGTTTATAATATTTAGTAGAGAGTATTAGGCTAATTTTATATAAGTATCCTAGCCTCCTTATTAAGCAGCTTGCTATTAATACCTTAGGCTTTAAAATACACGCTACTGCTAATAATACTAAGTTATCGCCTATTCCTAGCTATAACTATACTAAAGACTCTAATAATAATAATAAAGACTCCTAAAATACTAGGCAGGTTACAATAAAATCCGCAAACCCTAAGTTATAGGCATCTATATAAGAAGGTAATAAGGATAGTCCCCTATTACTAGTATATCTCCTATCTAGCTTAGTAGCCGCCTACGACTAACGCTTATTAGGAATAGGATTTAGCTATAGTTAAGAGTTGCTTTTGCTACTTATTATAAGGATTAAAGTGCGAGATTATAAGTATCCCTTTCTAATATTAAGACGATTCTTAGCTAATATTAAATATAAAGCTAGCACTAGAAGCAGGATACACTATATAGGCTTTAGCGGTATTTATCTAGATAAACTACCCTTTTAACGAGCTTTAGAAAAGTAAATATACTAATTTAGCTCGGGCAGCTATATAAGCCTATTAGGAGTTTAGGACGAAAAAATAATCCTATAATATAGCTTACTAGCTAGGCTCCTAGGGGTAAAATTAGCAGGGAAATATAGCAGGGAGGGTAAAAAAAATTTTAATAAGCAAAGCTAGGCAAAAATAATTTTAAGCATAGCTAGGCGTAAAAAATTTTTTAAATAGATTCGGCTAGGCAGATAATTTTTATTTGCTAGTTTATCTAGGCTAAATTAATAAAAGAGATTCTTGCTTCTTAAATATAATAAGTATAGTTAAATTATATATCTATATAAAAATATTTAGGATATAAAGATATAATCCCTTTAAAGTAGAAAGAAAATAAGTATAGTATAGAGGCAATATCTATCCGATTTTAAGTTAGTATTAAAACAAAGTATTCTAAAAATTATAAAAAATAAAAAATAAAAATAAAAGAGTAATTAAGAAGGTTTCCCTAGAAAAAGAAATAAATCCCTCTAGGTATTTCGATTATTATCCTAAACGTTCTAAGTATAAGTTAAGGTCCTTAAGAGATTAAAACCGTAGGCTATAAGAGTCTATTCCTTCCTAAGGGTCTTAGTATTATTCGAAGTTAATTTAGTTTTCCTAAACGTTCTAGGTATAAATTAAGGTCCTTAAGAGATTAAAACTATAGGCTATAAGAGTCTATTCCTTCCTAAGGGTCCTATTATTATTCGAGGTTAATTTAGTTTTCTAAGCAGCTATTATACTATCTAGTACTATAAGAGATTAAAACCGCGAACTCTAGGAATCTATTCCTTCCTAAAGTAAAGGTTATTTCCTAGCTTAGGTCTAGGCATTTATTTCCTAGCTAATCTATATTTTATTAGATATAGGACTTATATTAATAGCTAATAGTAATACTAATTAGTATAGGTAGGGTATTAATATATATTAGTATAATATAAAAAAGGACTCTGCTTAAGTTAGCTCGGGTCCTTAATCTATTAATATCTGCTTATATCTATCTTTTTTCTTTTTTATAAGGGAAAAAGGCAGAGTTTATATATATATTTCCCTAATCCTAATCCTCTTCTCCTACCTTATCTTCCTAATCTTCCTATAATCTGCTTCTAATCTTAGACTAAGTTCGATCCGATTATGCTATAAGCACTGCCTAACTATAGCCCTATTGTATAATTAAATGCTTTATCTATGCGTACTTATCCCTAGTTATTTCCTTTAGGGGCAGACACGTGTTAAGACGCGTAGACGATTTGTATTATGCATAGTTTATATATCTATACTGCCTAGCATAAGAATCGTAGCGCTTCTGCTACTTTAGGGGTCTAGTTTAGTTATTCCCTTTAATAGGCTTCTAACTAAACTAACTTGCGTTCTAATAGGGTTATTTTATTTATCTCTTCGAAAAAGGCCTCCTTAATAATTCGGGCTTAATCTGCCCTGCCTAGAATAAAATATCTTAAAAATAGCATTAACTATAATACTATTTAAACTTCTTCCTAACTCTAGGGAGGGTATTATTTAAAGTATTCGCCTAATTAGGCAAACCTCTTCTAATATTTAGTTCCTAGTCTAAAACGCCCTGCTTTTAACTTAAATCCGATAGACTTAGCGGAACTATTAAACAGTATAGTCTTCTTTCTAGCTAACCTAATAAGTGCCTAGGCTACCCTTAGAAAGTACTAGTACTAAAGGAAGTTATAATAATCCTTAAACGTTTTACTAGCGAGATTATAATTATCTATATATACGAATATAGATATAAAGTAGGCTATTATAAATCCTAATAAAGTTAGATATTCTACCCGATTTTCTAATACTAACCTTCTAAAGGCAATATCCCTATATCTTGCGTATATTAAGGGTATACCTATTAACCCCTAGGGCATATTTATATATTCCTATATTCTATTAGGCGCTATAAACCCTATTTTATATATATCTTTAGGCTATATTAGGATTAACTAGAACCTATTCGATACGTCTAATTAGGAGAAAATAGTAGGGCGTTTAATATAAGCTTAATCTAGGTCTACTTCTAAGTTATAATAAGGGTACCCTAGTTTAATAGTATTCCGATTAATATCCTAATAATTATAAATAATTTTCTATATAGTAGGATTAAGTAGATGCTTTTCTATAAATAACGTCCTAGCTACCTACTTAGTATTATAGCTAATAGGTCTAATTATATTAGCCTCCTTTATATTTAGGAATACCTTGCTTGCAAAAATCCGCTTTAGCTAACTATATCTTATCTATTTAAATACTGCTAGTATAGCCCTTTCCTTTAATTTAATACAATAGGTAATTAGCTAGGTAGGTTAGATCTTTTTAAGAGTGCTAATAAAATAATCTTTATAAGTAAAATATAACCTTTTAACGCGTTTTTTCTATTCGTTTATTATAACGCAATCTCCTAGAGTAATTAAGCTTTATTTAAACTATTCCTCTACCTTTTCTATTAGAGTCGTTAATAAAGGGCGAATAACTAGATCTAATATAGTACTTTAATATAGAATTAGTCTTAAAGTTCTATCTAATATCTTAGTCGCTATACTTACTTATCTAACGCATACTATATATTCTTTATTCTATAATCTATTATCCTCCTCTATTTTCTCCTAATCTATTTAATATTGCGGATATTTAAGGAGGTCTATAATATCCTAACCTACCTCCTAGTCGATTTCCCTATTAGCCGTATTAATTTTATCCTAGTTAGATAGCTTTTCCTAAAGCAACTCCTCTACTCCTAGTAGTTATTTTAGATACTTAAGCAATTATCTATTCGTCTATTCTATTACCTCTATTTACTACTCTAGTCCTATAACTTTATAAGCCTTTTTCTATATTAACTCTAGAAGCACTGCCTTTAGTTATCGAGCGACTAAAATTGCTATCCTTTTTTCGATTTAAGGCTATAATACTATATCCCTTCTATTTCTTACTATTTTCTACTGCCCTACTAATTAGCCCTTTTAGGAGGCAGCTATTAGTTTTTTAGTAAATTACCTATTTAGGAAGCTAATTGCTTTGCAATAGCTAATAAGATATCTTCTACTTCCTTTAGAATAAGTCTATTATCTTTTACGAAGATAATCTTATTATTATCTTTAATAGCCGGTTTTAGATATTTTAGTACGCAAGGCGTTTTACTATTTAGCTTAAATAGATTAGGAGCCGGGAAAATTAATACGATCTATAGTATGCCCTTTAGTCTAGTTATCTCTAACTATTCCTTAGCATAATATTCGATTGCTTTAATACGCTTTAACTAAACTCGTCCTAATAGGATATCCTAATTATTATAGCTACCTAGAATATAAGCTTTTATATTAGCTAGGATACCTGCAACTATAACTCTTAGGTATATAACCCTTTTAATAATAGCAAGCTTATTATTAGCTATTCGAATAACTCCTAGTTAAGGCAGTTAGATAACTAAAAGGCTATTTTTAGCTATAAAGGCTTCGTTTGCTAAGTTAATAGTAGAACCTCTATCTAGTATAATAGCTATGCACTAGTATCCCTCTATATAGCCTTTAATATAACCTAGAGTAGATAGGACTGCTTTTGCTAGTTATACTATATCTCTCTAGACTACTTAGGCTGCCGCTTTATAGGATAAGATATTAGCTAGTAGGTCCCCCTTTTTCTTACCTATTAATTCCGATTCGAATAGTTAAATTAGGTTTGCTACTACTTTTCTGCTTTTAGCGGATTTAATCCTTTATTAGTATTATATTAAATAATTAAGTTAGGCTCGAATAGATAGTATTATTTAAAGCAATTAAAGGATGCTTAGAGTTACTAGGGTATTTTTTAGCTATTTACCTAGTTTAAATAATAGGACGTTATATTCCTTAGTTGCCCTTATTTTTTTCTAATTTATAGCGTTTTTTTATTAGTTTAGGTCCCTTTTTATTTAGCTTACTAATATTCGGGGAAGCATTTCTCGGAGTTAGAGTTAGAGTATCCCTTAGAGCTGGGCCTTCGCTTATATTATTATCTAGCTATACCGAGCGATCTCGAACCTCCTATTCTAGCTCTTCTTTTTATAACTCGTTTATATTATCGAGGTTAAATATTACCCTAGGGCGTAGTTTAATAATATAACCCTATATTAGTTAGCTTATAAGTGCCTTATTACTGCAATAAGGTAGTTAATTATCTAGTTATTAGGCAGCGTTTGCGTAAGCAATATTATTAGTCTTAGCAGCTATAGTTAAATTAAACCCTTTTACTTTAATTTTCTTTGCAATTAGCGTCTATAGCTTTGCTATATATCCTATTAGGGGTCTTATATTAGTATTAGGGCTAATAATAGTAAGGCTTTTAGTTATTAGGCCTAAGCCTTAGCTATATCTTAACTATTAATAGCGCTCTTCCTTTATCTCCTCGGACTTTTATTCCTAATAAGCCTTTTTTTCCTAAAAGGCTTCCCTATTAAATAGTGCAGTTAATAGATAGTTCTATCCTATATAACCCTACTTACTATACTTAAAATAAAACTATAAATCTAGGTTTAAAGGTTAGTAATAAGGTCCTATACCTAGTAGTCTAGGAGCACGCGACTGCTATAATAGCAGTAGTAGGCCCTAGCGTCCTAGGTTCTAGTTGCCTTGCTAACCTAGGCTAGATAGGCTAGATATCCCCTATATAGCTAAGTACCTACTTATACTATAGTTGCCTAATTACTAGTATTCGCTTAACTTAGCCGCAACTATAGTATTAGACTATTCTATTAGTTTAGCTATCTTTATTATTATTTCCTGCTGCTTTGCTATAACCCTCTAAGGGTCTATTTTAATAGCTAGTATACTATTTATATCTCTCTTAATCTTTTCTAATACTATATCCTAGAGGTTAAATATAGTTATTTAAACATTAGTCTAAGTTAAATTAGTTACTACTATAGACGATTTCTATTTGCTATTAATATATAAACGCTTAATAATAGCCCTCTTATACTACTTATTTTAGTCTGCCCCTTAAGTTATTCGGTTAAGGAAGTTAGTAAGGAGAATACGTTAAGTCTCTAATCTTACCCTCCTATATAAGCCTTTAGCCCTTTTAGCATACGCTACTAACGTCTTACCTTATTCCCGACTAAATTTATATACCTTTATAATAAGCGTACTCTTTAAGATAGGGTTAATCTCTTTAAACTTAGCTAAAAATAAGGCTATTAAATCCGACTAAGTAATATCCTTGTTGTTTACCTTATTATACTATTCGGCCGTCTTACTATATAGGCTAGAGGAGAAGATTTCTCGAATAACTATATTATAAGCAGTCCCTATAATGCCTACTAATACTATATTAGCGTTATACTAATTAAGGTACCTTTTAGCTAAGATATCCTTTAGATATCCTGCAAATAGCTTTAGTCCTAATAGTAGAGCTAATACTATATTAATAAAGCGTTTGCTATCTATTTAGGGTTAGGAAACGTTATATAAAACTTATATCTCTAATATCCCTAGGGTATATACGCCTTTAGACCTGCTAGATAGCTCTCCTACTATCTAATATTAAGGATATTCTAGCTTTCTTTTTCGTAATCTAGGGAACGATATATAGTATTCTTCTATATAGACTTCTCCGAAAACCTTAAATCTTACCTTTTTCTCTCCTTATTATTAACCTTAACTACCTTTTGCAATAATAATCCCCTAAAAGAAAAAAAAGAGAAGTCTCCTGCTCTCCCTAAAGTAGGCTCCCCTCTCCTGTTCTGCTAAGAACGCCTCCTTACCTTCCCTTATTAATAAAAGCAGGGCGTTATCTTATTTCTTACTATAATAAGCAGTAACCCGCTAAACCTACTTAAGTAGAACTAATTAGAAAGCACCCGCTTTACCTAATTAGAATCTAGTCGACTTCCTAATCTAGTTAGGAAGCACCCGCTTAACCTAATTAGAATCTAGTCGACTTCCTAATCTAGCAAGTCTCTCCTTATATTACTATTCCTTAATCCCTTAGGACTAAATTATATTACGACTATATAACTAATTATTAAATCCTAGCCCGCAGAATAGCGCGCTAAATCCTAGTCTTATTACTATAAAAAACGCTCTAGCGTTTGTATATCTTTAATCGGGATTCGTCTATAGGCTTGTTTATAGGGTTATATTTTAAAGTTCGTTCCTCTTATTCTTTTCTTCCTCTCTCTCTCTCTGTGTCTCTAGCTCTATAGCAACGATGTAAGAATAATAGTAATAATCTCCCCTCTATCCTTTCCTCCTTACCCCTTTTTCCTCCCCTCTTTGCCTCCTTCCTAATAACCTCCTTCTAATAATATTAATAATAGCGCTAAAGATAATAATAATAAAAATAAGGTTAAGCTAGTTAATAGCATAGTATTAAGCAAAGCATTAACTTACTCTAGTAAGATACTAGCTAAGTTATTTTATAGCTATAATATTCCTATAGCTTTTATAGCTCCTATAGCTCCTATTATTTATCCTACTATAACTGCTCTTATTATGCTAATTACTCCCCTTGCTTTAACTATGCCTAAAGTAAAGTCGATATTTAAAAAATAATATAATATTAGCAAGTTAATAGCTCTCCCTAACTT